>SDVV010003069.1:0-17235 GCA_016164225.1 Gammarus roeselii | reverse complement strand
AGAGCGAGCGCCAATTGCCCATGAAGGGTAAGAAAGCTGCTGATACATAGTTTGAAAAAAAAAATTAAGGAACAGCCTAAAAATGCATGACCTTTTTTGGCTTTTCATGAAGTCATAATAACCATATTCAATTGTTATGTTTTATTTTCTAAGCCAATCAGAATAGTATTTTCTGTTACACTAGTGTTATTGAACAAAAAAACATATACTTAAGGAGTCTTAAGTACTCATAATTAAGAAGCCACTGGTAAGCGGTAAGCGTATCCTGTTATCATCATTACTGCAAGTCAACAAGTTACAAGTTACTGCTAAGCCAAATGATTAAGTTGGCAGACACTAGTCTTGCAGGCTCACAAAGACACAGTGAACTTTACTGATACATCTCGTCTGTTCTGCCTCCCTTTGTGGCCTTGTTCAGATTGCATTGACAGGGATTTGAAACAAATATTGATCGTTTGTTACGTAACAATTTACAAACCAAAGGGAATAGTGAATCGTCATGGACTCCTGAGTCCTGAACACGTTGGAGACGTGATCAGTGCTCTGTATTTCCGTGTTTGTACACACCTAGATCCTTATCACAGTTCACGTTGAGGACGTGATCAGTGCTCTGTATATTCATGTTTGTACACACCAAGATCCTAATCACAGTTCACGTTGAGGACGTGATCAGTGCTCTGTATTTCCGTGTTTGTACACACCTAGATCCTTATCACAGTTCACGTTGAGGACGTGATCAGTGCTCTGTATATTCATGTTTGTACACACTAAAATCCTAATCACAGCTTGACAAATTACACTGTGAGCCTGACACTGTACTTCATCGAGATACTGTTCTGTTAACTCAACCTTATTCCTCATACCAAGATCAAGTTCCATCATAAGGTTAAATGGACTGATAGTCATAGACTCATCACTCATATCATTAGCTCATAACAATAAGCTCATAAGATAAAAATTGGTCATACGGTCAGTTCACTTCTAACTCAGAAGTCATAACTTATACCTATAAACCATTAGTAACTTCTATATAATTTAATTTATGTACAACCCAAGTCCTTCTACCAAAGTTGCAAGTCCTTATACCATCAATGTTCATTACAGAGGTTACTACTTACTTGGTAAGTCAGGGTAACTGCTCATACTCATAAGTAATCCTTTATAGAATTTTCGATGTAGTTTATTTAGAGTTTAACGCAATAAATGTTTTTAAACCTGTTTCAATTGCACTTCGATCGATTTCATGTCATTGTATTTTGGTTGTTTTCACTTGTGAAATATTATCCCAAACCAATTTTAAAATATAAATAAATATCTAATGGCTAAATTGAAAAAAAAAGATTCTCCAAAAAGTGACCACACGCAAAAAAAACATACAACGCAATTAAAAAAATTGCATCACTACTCTAGGCAACATAAAATTTCCGTCATTGTTAATGCAAGTATAAGCAATCTAATTTTTGCTAATAGTTGAGCTCGAGAAGACGTCGCACACAGCCTGGACCAGCTGCTGCTGGGGAGAAAGAATTAACATTCACGAGGGACGGTTAGGGCTGTTAGGCTAGGTACAGTAGCGAAAGTAAATTCGTTTCTGATTAAAGATTATGAGCAGCTTTCAATTATTATTTCCCGCTTGATATTTGAACTCATAGGAAATTTATTTCATAATATCCGTAAAGAAGGGTTGTTCAGGTATAATATCGTACAAAAAAATTCATATGCAGCTAAATTGCCCGTTGGAAAAGTGAATTTTGTCTCGATTATAGACTAATCATAAACGACTTTTATTTCGCTAATGTGCGCTGAATTTGAAATAGTTACAATATTGATCACAGGTGACTTAAAACCTTCATTTGCAGGGTAGCTAAAATATTTATTCGATAAATATAAATATAACAAACTCGCGTCACGCATGTGGATATGTGAATCAAACGGAGTATCGCAGTTTACCAAAAAACGTCGTTTTCTCTCGAGCCCGTTCAAAGAAAAAGCGGCCAAATTTGATATGATACTAAAATAAACAGGCTGACGTGATTAAACGGTAAAATCAAACATACTGCACTAAATCAGTTCATAATGAAAGAAAAACACACTATCACAACAGCACATTAGATTGAAGCGATTAACAAGATCGAGGCTAGATATTTATGTATAGTCAACGTTCGTTCTGCAGAACTGGTTAGAACCTTTGTTCTATATTACCGTGAAAGGGTTCAAATTAGGTCAATTTAGTCGAGTAAAATTTTTTCGTCGATTTCTACTCTAAAACCTAATTTATTACCGTGTTTTTAGCTTACTGATTATTTATGTACATCAAGATGCTTTAATCTTATAGTATTATATTAAATGATAGGTGAGTAACTTGACGCTTATCAATATTGTAGCGTAGCTTCGTATTGCAATCACATAGCATCCTGATCTGGTAGCAAATGACAGCATTTAGATTACATGCTGCACTGGGACGTAATAAGACAATTTTCAAAACAATTTCGTAAGTAATTAAAGGCATACAATAATTTTTCAAAGCCTATGCCTTCATATGGTATGGAAGCCTATGCGTTCATATGGTATGGAACCTTTTGCGTTCATATGGTATGGAAGCCTATGCGTTCATATGGTATGGAGTACACTATTAGTACCGAACCGCTCCTTTTCGGACTTGACTGAGTGTAACACGTGGTTATGTAACAGTGAAAGGGACTCAGTAAAGGGAAGAAATTATTCCACTGCTAGATATTCATGGGAGTAGAACTAAGCAAAAGTAGATCATCACAAGCCGAGCATGTAAGATAAAGCAAGCAAAGCAAGCTATTGAAATAAGCATCGAAGTCCCACCAGCAAACTGACAAGTTGCCTTTCATTAAAACAACCTGCCAGTTTAGCACGGCAGAGGCCAGTTAATTACGGCTGCTGACATTATATTACGGCAGCGACCAATTTATTACGGCTGCTGACATTATATTACGGCACAGGCCAGTTGATTTCGGCTGCTGACATTATATGACGGCAGTGACCAGTTTATTACGGCTGCTGACATATTACGGCAGCTGAGAATATATTACGCCACCTGCCAATATATTACGGTAACTGACTGTATATTATGGTAGCTGACTTTATATTACGATAGCCTGCCAGTATATTACGGCAGCTGACTGTATATTGCTGCAACTGCCAGTAAATTACGTCAGCCGCAAGTATATTTCGGGAGCCTGTCCTGTCAGTATATTACGGCAGTCACCAGTATCTTACGACAGCCTGCCAGTATGTCAGGGCAGCCTGCCAGTATATCAGGGCAGCCTGTCAATATATCAACGCATCCTGTCAGTATATCAGGACAGCCTGTCAGTATATCAGGGCAGCCTGCCAGTATAACAGGGCAGCCTGCCAGGATATCAGGGCAGCCTGTCAGTATATCAGGGCAGCCTGCCAGTATATCAGGGCAGCCTGTCAGTATATCAGGGCAGCCTGTCAGTATATCAGGGCAGCCTATCAGTATGTAGGGGCAGCCTGTCAGAATATCAGGGCAGCCTGTCAGTATATCAGGGCAGCTTGTCAGTATATCAGGGTAGCCAGCCATGTATATTACGGCAGCCTGACAGTAAATTACAGCGGCCTGTCAGTACATTACGGCAGCTGTGAGTATATTACGGCAGCCTGCCAGTATATCACGACAGCTTGCTAGTATATTACGGCAGCCTCCCCGTATATTACGACAGCCTGGCAGTATATTACGGCAGCCTGCCAGCATATTACGGCAGCCTGCCAGTATATTACGGCAGCCTGCCAGTATATTACAGCGGCCTGCCAGTACATTACGTCAGCTGCGAGTATATTACGGCAGCTTGCCAATATAACAGAGCAACCGGCCAGTATATCAGGGCAGCCTGCCAGTATATTACGGCAGGATGCCAATATATTATGACAGCCTGCCTGTATATATCGGCAGCCTGCCAGTATATTACGGCAGCCTGCCAGTATATTAGAGCAGCCTGACAGTATATCACGGCAGCCTGTCAGTATATTACGGCAGCCTGCCAGTATATTACGGCAGCCTGCCAGTATATTACCCCAGCCTGCCAGTATATTACGGCAGCTTGTCAATATATTACGGCAGCCTGCCAGTATATTACGGCAGCCTGCCAGTATATTACGGCAGCCTGCCAGTATTTTACAGAAGCTTGCTAGTATATCACGGCAGCCTGCCAGAATATTACGGCAGCCTGCCAGCATATTACGGCAGTCTGCCAGCATATTACGGCAGCCTGCCAGTATTTTACGGCAGTCTGCCAGCATATTACGGCGGCCTGCCAGTATATTACGGCAGCCTCCCAGTATATTACGGCAGCCAGCTGTTATGATCGGCCTCCTCTGGCACAGATTTATAAACTTGGCTAACCGAACATTACCGCGAGAGGTGCGTAGTTTGTGCCCCTAGAAACAGTGTAGGCCTTAGGCCTGTTAACCCTTAGCTCAAGTTTCATGAAGGTCCCTTGCCTAGCATATATTTAACTCCCCTCCGATGTTTGTTTAAGAAGAGGCAGGTGGCTCCTTGGCAGATCGTGTAACGTAGGAGACATTGACGAGTGAGGGCCATTTGCGCACCTTGAAAATCTCCGTGTCAGCGATAGGGGGAGGGGAGACTAGATCCCACAACACTGTTTAGCTCAAGGGTATCATATATGGTAAACAATAGATGGGAGGAGCCAACAAAATCCGTTAAAAGACTCAATTGTCGAGTATCAATGAGGTCTGGGTATTAGAAGGCCCGCCTCTTTAGGTGGTCCAAAAAGGTGAATTATTCCCTGATTGAAGGATACCCTTATATTCATGAGCATGGCCCTTCCACATATTATTCAGGGGAGCCCCGAACGGTAGAGGGCAGAACACAGACTCTTGCCTTCGGGCACAGCGATCAGATACACACTTGCCTTCGGCGACAGCGATCGGTCAGACTCGCTCGAGCACCTAGGTAGCGCCCTCGGGCGTAGCCCCCTACTCTACTCTACGCTCGTCTTACACCATAATACAATTATTCGACCTGCCGTGCATTTACACTTTTGTTACTCTGTGTCCGTTATGACAATCAATTTTATATTCAGTACTCTACTGATAGAGTAACTTTTGTCTTGTTACCAGTTACAAAAAGACAATTATAAAACCAATGTTTCATCATTCCAACCTTGATTTACCCGATTATCGCAACCTTGGAAGCTCTAACATAACACAGCCAGTACATTACGGCAGCCTCCCAGAATATTACGGCAGCCTCCCAGAATATTACGGCAGCCTGCCAGCATATTACGGCAGCCTGCCAGTATATTAAGACAGCCTGCCAGCATATTACGGTAGCCTGCCAGCATATTACGGCAGCCTGCCAGCATATTACGGCAGCTTCCCAGTATATTACGGCAGCCTCCCAGTATATTACGGCAGCCTGCTAGTATATTACAGCGGCCTGCCAGTACATTACGCCAGCTGTGAGTATATTATGGCAGTTTGCCAATATAACAGAGCAGCCGGCCAGTATATCAGGGCAGCCTACCAGTAACATTTTTTTCAAATAAATTAAATTAAAGGTACATTAAAAAAAATCTATGATAGGTCTAATGAATGAATACGCACCAAGAAACCATCAGGCAGAAGAAACAACAGTATACATATTAGGGCAGTTTAGGCAAGCAAATCAACATATACCACGAGCGACTGAATCATTTGGAAAAAGCAGAACAGGTACAAACAGTTTGGTAAAAAAATCACCTCTGTCCTATGTATGTATAACTCCGCAACAATGTTGCCAAATCATTTATCATGAATTAAACACAACTTCTGCCTCTAAATCATGAATAAAAAAACATGGATCAAACCGTCAAACGCGGGAAGCAAATTAACCCCACAAGCCGGGCTGTTCATGCCAGCAAATGCCGCATCGCCGGAATAATCTTCTTGCAAACCAATCACGCACGCGGCGCCGGAATCAACCAACGAAGGCGATCAGAATGGGCAGGTGCTCACGGGTCACCTTGAGAAGTCGAATGCGCATGTCGCTCGCCCCGCCCTTAGAGGGCGGCAGCGGGCACAACGCAGCGGCCGAGTGGTGGCGCTCGATCGTCCCTGGACGGGGCCTCACGTCCAGCAAGCTCACGGTGGAGTCCAGAACACGACGACTCGCCTGAAGTCAAAGGGCAGTGTGTATGAGTCTCAAGCGTCGACTAACAGGATAGTAAGTCACTGAGGAACGGCTACTGTTAACAGGATTGACCGTAATACGGTCGAGTCAATTCGTCCTGCAGGACATCTAACTTCAGAACATGCTTTGAGAATCACCCTCAAGGATTTTATGCTGTTATTAAAACCAAAAATAGTGACACAGACGCTGCGGGCATCTACTTTCTGGATTATATCCTTTAAAACTCAGCGAAAAAAATTCATTCATGCTCTGGACATTTATTGCTGAAATCATATTATTATCGAAGTCGAAAAAATGACACACGCTGGGGGCATTTACTCTAGGTATATATTATTAATGAAGCAGTGCTTTGCGCATTCAATAATAAGACTGAAAATAATAGCACTGAAGCAAAGATGAGTAAGGTCACATGTAAAGGATTCTTAGAATGCACATAGATGGGGGGCAGCAACCTGTTCCGCGCGCAGAAGTACCGTTGATGGGTTGAGAATAAAAAATACAGAATATTAAAAATATGTTTCGATGCAATAGGCGTCTAGAAATGAATTGAGGAGGAATAATACCGTTGATATTTGTAATCAATTTAAAGGATGAACACCTAAAGTTAGAGAGCTTGCACGAAGCATTCCCATTCCAAGTATTCCTTTTCCGCAATGCAAGAACAGAAAAAAGTGGAAATGTGTTGATGATAATCTTGCTTGGGCACCACATGATCCCGATTGCCTTGTTCAACTTTTACGAAATGAACATTTCAATTAATGATACAATGTTCACTAACTTTTCCTTTGGTAAGGATCAGGTAAAAAAGTTGAATCATGAAATTATGATAAATCGGACCCTAAACGAAAACACGTTCATGTCGTATTATACGGTTGACCAATAGCAATATCAGACGGAACAAGATAATATTTACAAACCCAAAAGATTTACTGAGCACCCCGCATTGTGTTTGTATTGGGAAAATAGGTGCGTTCATTACAGTGGAAAAATGCACTGAAAAGGCTGGGCTTTTGAAAAATTCCGCTGTTCTATAGCGAATAAAAGTGTATCTTGGTGATGAGACAACTTCAGCGAACCATGATGGAAAGGATATAAACTCGATCAAGTCAAGAGTCCAAGCAACACTGGAAGGAAAAGAATACTAACAGTTTAGTGAGGAGTCGGCTGTGTGGTTGCAAATTTCTGATGCATATAAAAACAATAACATATTTCACAGATCAAAAACTATTTCTCCTTGCTGATGCATAGAAAAAATTCCAGAATTGCATAGCCAGTGGAGGTCTACAGTTTGTGTTGCAGAGCCAGTGGAGGTCTACAGTTTGTGTTGCAGGGCCAGTAGAAGTCTATAGTTTGTGTTGCAGAGCCCGTAGAGGTCTACAGTTTGTGTTGCAGAGCCAGTGGAGGTCTACAGCTTGTGTTGCAGAGCCAGTGGAAGTCTACAGTTTGTGTTCTCAAAGAACAATAAACTACAGTTTGTGTTGCAGAGCCATCGTTGGTAGGTCGCTTGGCGATGTGTACTATCAGTGAAATAAAAACATCGCTTTTGAAGATTTAATTTCAACATCACTGCAGTGAGATTGTAAGTAGGAGAATATTTATGTCAGCCGAATATAATCCTATCAACAAAATGTCAAAATAGAAAGTGTTCAAAGTGTAACCCTTATAATAAGAAGTCACCGGTGGTTAAAGTGTTCAAAATGTAACCCTTGTAAAGAGCAGTAACCCGTGGTGAGAGTGTTCAAAGTGTAACCTCATAAAGAGCAGTAGCCGGTTTTGAGAGTATTCAAAGTGCAACCCTCATAAAGAGCAGTAGCCGGTAGTGAGAGTGTTCAAGGTTAACCCTCATAGAGAGCAGTAGCCGGTGGTGAGAGTGTTCAAAGTGCAACCCTCATAAAGAGCAGTAGCCAGTGGTGAGAGTGTTCAAAGTGCAATCCTCATAAAGAGCAGTAGCCGGTGGTGAGTGTTCAAGGTGCAACTCTCATAAATAGCAGTAGCCGGTGATGAGAGTGTTCGAAGTGTAGCTCTCATAAAGAGCAGTACCCGGTGGTGAGTGTTTGAAGTGTAACCCTCATAAAGAGCAGTAACCGGTGGTGAGTGTTTGAAGTGTAACCCTCATAAAGAGCAATAGCCGGTGGTGAGAGTGTTTGAAGTGTAACCCTCATAAAGAGCAGTAGTCGGTGGTGAGAGTGTTTGAAGTGTATCCCTCGTAAAGAGCAGTAGTCGGTGGTGAGAGTGTTCGAAGTGTAACCCTCATAAAGAGCAGTAGTCGGTGGTGAGAGTGTTCGAAGTGTAACCCTCATAAAGAGCAGTAGCCGGGGGTGGAAATGCAATTCAATAATTCAGTAGAAACAAAACCGACGCGTTGAAATAAAATAGTGAGGAGGATTACAAATACGCTACGCGGGGAGAATATGAAACGTCATTGTATATCTCCGAGCAGCTTAGCATCAGGTCGCCAAACAGCTTAGCATCAAGTCGCCAAGCAGCTTAGCATCAGGTTGCCAAGCAGCTTAGCATCAGGTCGTCGAGCAGCTTAGCATCAGGTCGCCAAGCAGCTTAGCATCAGATCGTCGAGCAGCTTAGCATCAGGTCGTCAAGCAGTTTAGCATCAAGTCGTCGAGCAGCTTAGCATCAAGTCGTCGAGCAGCTTAGCATCAGGTCGTCAAGCAGCTTAGCATCAGGTCGTCGAGCAGCTTAGCATCAGGTCGCTAAGCAGCTTAGCATCAGGTTGTCGAGCAGCTTAACATCAGGTCGCCGAGCAGCTTAGCATCAGGTCGGCGAGCAGCTTATCATCAGATCGTCAAGCAGCTAAGCATCAGGTCGCCAAGCAGCTTAGCATCAAGTTGCCAAGCAGCTTAGCATCAGGTCGTCGAGCAGCTAAGCATCAGGTCGCCAAGCAGCTTAGCATCAGGCCGCCGAGCAGCTAAGCATCAGGTCGCCGAGCAGCTTAGCATCAGGTCGCCGAGCAGCTTAGCGTCAGGTCGTCGAGCAGCTAAGCATCAGGTCGTCAAGCAGCTTAGCATCAGGTCATCGAGCAGCTCAACATGAGGTCGCCGACCAGCTTAGCATCAGGTCTTCTGATTAAGCAATTGACAGCAAACCAAAAATTGTCCAACTTGAGCGTCTCCGACTCCATCAAACCCAGGGCCTCGTCAACCGTAACTCCAACCGATGTCAATAAGTGAAGAGGCCAGCGAGATGAAACGAGGGGGGAGTCTATAGAAATGGCATCGAAGTCGGATAACTTTCCAATCCATCTTTCCTAGGGTGCTCCTGTCGTCTGGAGGCTCTTTTCGTTAGCCGCGACCATGACTTATAGACGGCCCTGAAGCCGGGGCCTTGGCCTTCTCTCGCCCTTTCCTCTCCCACCGTTCCACTTCGAGTTGGAATATAGGACCTTATATATGATGTGGGGAAGTTGATTAAGAAGGTCAATGATCCCACAAGAGAGAAGGCCTCATCAGTCATCACAGGACTAGGAAGAAAGACCAGTTGCCATCCCCAAAGTGAAGAAACCCCTTACCGTCAAGTAAATGTATTTGATAAGGTCTATTTCATTATTGTAGACCACGAAACTTCTTCATTAGCAAAAAATCATTAGTAAAAATATATTAAAAAAACTGTGGTGCTACAATAACAATAAAATAGGTTATAAACAAACCTTGGCAATGTTCAATAAAAATATAATAACTGCGCCAATGAGATGGTCTTAGCTGCCATTGGCGCTGTGCGCTGAAGTCGCAGAGCCCAGGAAGAAAATAAATTCCAATTCACAATTTCACAGCTGAAGAGATTTTATGAATCGAAGGCTATGCCAAAACAAATGAACCGAGCCCATTGAACCGGGCTACATGGCTTACGGTCGAATATCAGGGACCGCCGCTCGGGCAGTGCGTCAGCTGAGTTGAGTTACACAAGCGCCAACTGATTAAGGATATCAAGCACGACCCGCCAGCAGGAGCAGTCAAGAGCCGCCTGCAGGAGCAGTCAAGAGCCGCCTGCAGGAGCAGTCAAGTGGCCAATAAACTGGAAGCTGTACGGGTGGAGTGGGCCTGATAAAGAATATTGAGGAGATGGCAAAGGAAAACTCTAGAATTCTCGGCTCAACGGTTCAAATGAAGCCTCGCTGCCCAAGCAACGAAAGAATTCAGAACCTGAATTCTGAATTGATGGAAACACTTCAAGTTGAACCATTGTCAGGATGGAAAACTCAATGGAACTGGACAGTAAATGAAACATTCATAAGAAGACGCTTACACTCTGAAAGCTGATCAAAAAGAGGGTGAACGGCGCGTCGTGAGATCGACTGCCTCAAAGAACTCCCTGGCGCTTGCTTTGAAATGAGTATTTGAGAAATTGATGTCGGGAAATGGACTGGAAAAATGAATGAGGAGAAGGAAAAGGACACTGAAACAATGAAGAAAAATGAAGGATTATTTATGCAGTTCGGGTTTCTTTTCGTTTTGGTTATAAAAAAATTGAGGCATTATTGGAGAATTCCATTACTCCGACCCTAATAATAATCAGGTGCAATGATTCCATTACTCTGACCCTACTAATAATCACATGTAATGATTCCATTACTTCGACCCTAATAATAATCACATGTAATGATTCCATTACTCTGACCCTACTAATAATCACGTGTAATGATTCCATTACTCCGACCCTACTAATAATCACATGTAATGATTCCATTACTCTGACCCTACTAATAATCACATGTAATGATTCCATTACTCCGACCCTACTAATAATCACATGTAATGATTCCATTACTCTGACCCTACTAATAATCACGTGTAATGATTCCATTACTCCGACCCTACTAATAATCACTTTTAATGATTCCATTACTTCGACTCTACTAATAATCACGTGTAATGATTCCATTACTCCGACCCTACTAATAATGAAAAGTAATGATTCCATTACTCCGACCCTACTAATAATCACATGTAATGATTTCATTACTCCGACCCTACTAATAATCACATGTAATGATTCCATTACTCTGACCCTACTAATAATCACATGTAATGATTCCATTACTCCAACCCTACTAATAATCACATGTAATGATCGAGCATCGCCGTAGACTTCTGCATTAAAATATTTTTAGATCTAGACAATCTATTCCTATTTGTCGTTGCAGCAGTTCTTTTTGATTGACCAATACTTAGGTCTTGAATTGAAACCTCCGAGTTATCATAATCAAAAGTTATGGTGTGGCATAGTTTGCTGAAGATGTTTAATTTTTGCACATGATTGTCATACAGCACATGGGCATGTCAAACAGAGACTCAAGACAAATCGGTTGTTTCAAGGCGACCCTAAATGATAACTAAATATCAGATGCCTAGCAAGTAACATTGCATCTGATCTCTACCAAACCGTACAGATCAGAACACTGCCTCGTGAACACTCTTAACACTGCACGAAGAACGCGGCAAATGCATGTTGACGTTCACTTGTTTTGTATAACTGCGGCAAGCAGACTTTGTCGCCCCACCAGCCTGTGACCAGTCATGTAGTCAGGTTGAGTTTGAACGCTTTACGTTGGAGGGCGGTCAAATCGTCCTCTCTGGCACGATCCCAAAATGACAATTATACAACACGTTGTCTGCTATATTGTGGACATGATGAGAAAACGTTGTAATAAGGAACAGGAATAAAAAAGGACTTCATGGAAGGGCTCTTAGGCACGCTTCCTATGATGAGTACCGTACAAAAAAAGTGGAAAAGTTAATGAGCATATTTTAAAAGGTTTAAAAGTCGTGCCAGTGTATTACATGTAAAGCCAACATACTCTGAAATATATCGTGAGTATCCGGCCTTCCCACCCCGGGCCCCGGGAGGTGAGTGGCTGCCATGACGTCAGTTGCCTATGCTGACGAGTGAAAAATCGTGACTCCTAGTGGGAGTCTCACCGCCATGCCATGGAGTATGGTCTAAACTTTATTTCAATACCTCTAAGTTAGAAGAGTTACATGCGAACAAAAGTAAATTAGCATTATTCTGATAGATAAACTAATTTTTTACCATACATATTCTTACGGACGAGAACTCCATTAAATCAGACCTGCTACGTACGCGAGCATATATAAACAACAAAACAGTTAATGTCAGCAGGCGGACTGATTAAACTGAGTTGCGAAGACAAGTTGGCGTAGAAAATTTACAATAGATGGAAAAAAAGGCTTCCCTATGATGATTTCTTGTCGAGTAACCGGCGGCAGCTGAGACCAACTCGGAGTAGTGTTGATTGACATGCAGGCAATGCGAGTCTGATGGCCCTCACAAGGTCGTCGTGAGATGGCAGTGGGTTAACCACGTGGTACCGGCATACAGAGAGTCGTGTACTTGTTCGTGTCGAGTGGTGTATTTGGTTGGTCAAGGCCCCATGGACAGTTTTGTTTCGAACATCCTATAAGTCCCTACGCGGAAAATATTTCATGTCTAGATGATACGGGCATGCATGATATGAGACCATACCCTAGAGAGGCGTGCAATCCTTTCCTCCGCTTGAATTTTATTTGTTAGCTCCACTTTGCTTTGAACATCGCTTTAACCATTCTCCAGCCAGGCTCCAGCCATTCTCCAGCCAGGCTCTCAGGCCGTACTTGTAATTCTTCTGCATTAGAACAGAGCCATCTGTCACAGAGAGTACTGGAACCCCAGCTGCTTGGTGAAGGCAAGTTTAGCCATCGGGCCTATCGCATTCGCTGCCACTGATGCCGGCTTGACATGCGATGTGATTCATTAGGAGAGTTTATGATAGGATACTGAGCACAAGTTTTACCCTTTTACTTTATCTTCACCGTCATTCGCAAACACTAGTGGCATTTTAATTCATTTCCCCAAGGCAACACTGCTCTGAACGTCATTGTGTGTCTAATCAAAAGTTGACAGTAATATTCCTAGTACACCAATTGCATATAAATGATCGTCAATCGAGGCAGATGTCGTTCAGAACAAATCACAAGCCAAGACACGGAGATCAGAGATTTTGTAACTGGACCTTTTCTTTCAAATCGATCCAGAGCCATGAACCTTTTCTGCTTCTGCCTCTAAGATCGATCTAGAGTCATGAATCTCTTTTTACCTGGAAGATCAAAAGCCCCGAACCTCTTTCTGCCTATAAGATCTAGAGCCCTGAACCTCTTTGTGCTTATAAATTCGAACTGGAGTCATAATACTCTTTTTGCCTATAAGACCTAGAGCCCCGAACCTCTTCCTACCTATAAGATCTAGAGCCCTGAACCTCTTTCTACCTATAAGACCTAGAGCCCCGAAACTCTCTACCTATAAGACCTAGAGCCCTGAACCTCTTTCTACCTATAAGACCTAGAGCCCCGAACCTCTTTCTACCTATAAGACCTAGAGCCCTGAACCTCTTTCTACCTATAAGATCTGAGGCCCTATCTCACTTTTTTTAGTGGTATGTCATTTCATCAGGAATTTGGGATAAGTTCAATAGGTCGTCAGCTACCTCCTGCGATTAATGAACTATCCAAGTGGTGAAAAAAAAAACGACTATCCGAAAATTGTTCAGCTAAAATATTCTGCAGCAAATGTCGGTTCGCAGAAGGAACAATAATGCTAAAGAGGCATCGAAGTAATTAGACAACTTTAAACACACGCTTCTGGTCCCTGTCTTCACCGCACCGAATATGTCTGTTTGAGAAATGTTTATAGGTCATTGACGAGATCAGAATTTTGCGCCGCACATCAACAAAAGCGTGAGTTCTCTGTGGCTTAATAAAGTGCTATGCCATAACGCGATTTTCTGTAAATTAATGTTAGTTTTAAACCATTAAAACCGAAATTCATAGGCGTACACATAAACAAAAAATCGTTCAATGTTATTTATCTTTCTCTCTAAACTATCGTACAGGAGAGTTGTACCGAGGTATTTAGAGCCAAGAAGTTCAAGGGTGGCATTCAAGTACGTTCTAATATTAGACGTGCAATACAGATCGTAGTATTTTAATGATGACGGCAAAATTTTGAACGTCAGTTCTAACCTGTCTGATAAAATTACAAAGATAAAAACATCATTTCTAAATATGCTCGACAAACACGTCAATAAATGCAAAGTATGCAATTGAAGGGCATTTCCGGCATCAACTTGATCAGTTGCGATGAGTTTGAGACTAGAAACTGCATGAACAATCGATGCTAGACTCCCGAGGCATCACTTGCCTCGAGTCTAGGATGGCGGCGGCGGGACTTCCTTCAAGAAAAGAACGACGACTCGAGAAATGTTAAGTGCGGAGACCGACACGAGTCGAGTGATTGAAGAGGAGGACGGGGGAGGAAGAGGAGGACAGAGGAGGAAAAGTCAGACTGGAATTAAAGCCCTAGGATCGCGTTCCTAATTGAATGGAGCGATCTGGTCTTAAATGTTACGCCTAAAAATTAGAAAGGCAAAAAATGGGAAGAAAAACAACAGGAAATTACTCAGAAATTGTTCTACGAGGACGAAAGCCATTCGAGGACGTACGTTCCTGCAGACCATTCTCATTCTGATCTGTAGGAGAAGCACAGCAAATATTGCTGAATGCAACTATGATAATACAAACATTTCATTCAATTCTACCTATGAGTTGCGTAAACGAGAAAATGTATAATAGATGGAACAAAAGTCTCCCCATGCGATGATTTCTTGTGGGGAAATGAGGCGGTTGAGAACTGTCTTAGATAAAACTTAATAGCTTCGAAACTTACACTACTTTGGGAAGAAGTGATGCTACTCATAATTCACGAAACAAAAGATGTAGGGAGGTTATTAATATCCATGCATCGTAAGCAAATGAAACGTACGCAAACTGAGTCAACTGCCTCACAATTAACCAACAGATCAACACTTTTTAAGCTTATACATTTTGAAGACAGAGTGTGTCCAACACTGAACAATGAGGACTCTCAAGTTTGCAACTCGATAAAATGGCAAGCCAGACACACACTCCGGTACTGCCACGTCCCCTAGACTCTCTCCTCTTCCCACAAAACAGCCTAATACATGATCCCTAAGTTTAGATTGGGCAATACCTGTTGACAAATTTCAACGAGATTTAAACAGTTCTTGGAAACAAAAATATGAAAACAACCTCACAAACTCTCAAAGAACCGATGCCAGTCTCAGCCCATGACAGAAAAAGGCGCTGCACGTACGACCGTCTCGTAAAAGGTGAAGGGGACGGGGACACTAGGCCATGGGGACCAACTGCTGGGACGGTCTAGTGAGATAGTCGCTCCAGAACACAGAGAAAACTAACAAGGTTCCAGGTACTCAGAATAGTTATCAGTATTCCAGAGGTTTGCATGAGGTATGCGTCACTGTAACATCACGGTTGGGGTTAACTTTTTACCAGCATTGCATTTATACAGATTATGATTTCAATAAACATTATCTGAGTAAGTGCAATACATAGTCCGAGGTCGACACGTTATTTCGGCGGTGAACTTCGACCCGGAACGGTGGTGAGCTTCGACCCACAACGGCGGCGAATTTCGAATCGGGTCGGTGGTGAGTTTTGACCCAGAACGGCGGTGAACTTCGATCTGGAACGGTGGTGAGCTTAGATCTAAGCTCACCACCGTTCCACTTCTAAGCTCACCACCGTTCCAGATCGAAGTTCACCGCCGTTCTGGGTCAAAACTCACCACCGACCCGATTCGAAATTCGCCGCCGTTGTGGGTCGAAGCTCACCACCGTTCCGGGTCGAAGTTCACCGCCGAAATAACGTGTCGACCTCGGACTATGTATTGCACTTACTCAGATAATGTTTATTGAAATCATAATCTGTATAAATGCAATGCTGGTAAAAAGTTAACCCCAACCGTGATGTTACAGTGACGCATACCTCATGCAAACCTCTGGAATACTGATAACTATTCTGAGTACCTGGAACCTTGTTAGTTTTCTCTGTGTTCTGGAGCGACTATCTCACTAGACCGTCCCAGCAGTTGGTCCCCATGGCCTAGTGTCCCCGTCCCCTTCACCTTTTACGAGACGGTCGTACGTGCAGCGCCTTTTTCTGTCATGGGCTGAGACTGGCATCGGTTCTTTGAGAGTTTGTGAGGTTGTTTTCATATTTTTGTTTCCAAGAACTGTTTAAATCTCGTTGAAATTTGTCAACAGGTATTGCCCAATCTAAACTTAGGGATCATGTATTAGGCTGTTTTGTGGGAAGAGGAGAGAGTCTAGGGGACGTGGCAGTACCGGAGTGTGTGTCTGGCTTGCCATTTTATCGAGAGTCCTCATTGTTCAGTGTTGGACACACTCTGTCTTCAAAATGTATAAGCTTAAAAAGTGTTGATCTGTTGGTTAATTGTGAGGCAGTTGACTCAGTTTGCGTACGTTTCATTTGCTTACGATGCATGGATATTAATAACCTCCCTACATCTTTTGTTTCGTGAATTATGAGTAGCATCACTTCTTCCCAAAGTAGTGTAAGTTTCGAAGCTATTAAGTTTTATCTAAGACAGTTCTCAACCGCCTCATTTCCCCACAAGAAATCATCGCATGGGGAGACTTTTGTTCCATCTATTATACATTTTCTCGTTTACGCAACTCATAGGTAGAATTGAATGAAATGTTTGTATTATCATAGTTGCATTCAGCAATATTTGCTGTGCTTCTCCTACAGATCAGAATGAGAATGGTCTGCAGGAACGTACGTCCTCGAATGGCTTTCGTCCTCGTAGAACAATTTCTGAGTAATTTCCTGTTGTTTTTCTTCCCATTTTTTGCCTTTCTAATTTTTAGGCGTAACATTTAAGACCAGATCGCTCCATTCAATTAGGAACGCGATCCTAGGGCTTTAATTCCAGTCTGACTTTTCCTCCTCTGTCCTCCTCTTCCTCCCCCGTCCTCCTCTTCAATCACTCGACTCGTGTCGGTCTCCGCACTTAACATTTCTCGAGTCGTCGTTCTTTTCTTGAAGGAAGTCCCGCCGCCGCCATCCTAGACTCGAGGCAAGTGATGCCTCGGGAGTCTAGCATCGATTGTTCATGCAGTTTCTAGTCTCAAACTCATCGCA
>SDVV010003068.1:0-21892 GCA_016164225.1 Gammarus roeselii | reverse complement strand
TATATATATTATATACGTATTGTTGGAAAGCAAGTTTTTATTCAATTCATGTTTCATTGAAGAACATATCATAGCGATAAATAGTTATTCGCTTACATACTTCTTCCATGGAGCGGTGGGGGTCACTATAACGCAGCAGGGGTAAACCAGTCACACTATCGAACTCTGCCATAACGCACCCAGTGTGTGCGGTAAGGGGTTTACCGGCCGGACCCTTCAGCGCAAAAGGGCTAAGTTGTGTGAGTGATTGCCATCCCTTCTTCCTGGAAAATTTGACCCAATATCTGCATCTGGATCTGGATCTGTAAAGACAGAGACGCTGCTACTGAGTTCACAGACAGCAGGACTAGTCAATACATGCAGTACTGGTGAGCTCACAGACAACGGGACTCGTCAACAGAGACGCTGCTACTGCGTTCACAGACAGCAGGACTAGTCAATACAGGCAGTACTGGTGAGCTCACAGACAACGGGACTCGTCAACAGAGACGCTGCTGCTGAGCTCACAGACAGCAGGACTAGTCAATATAGGCACTACCGCTGAGCTCAAGGACAGCAAAACTCGTCAATACAGGCAGTACTGCTGAGCTCACAGACAGCAGGACTAGTCAATACAGGCAGTACTGGTGAGCTCACAGACAACGGGACTCGTCAACTGAGACGCTGCTACTGAGCTCACAGACAGCAGAACTCGTCGATACAGGCAGTACTGGTGAGCTCACAGACAGCAGGACTAGTCAATACAGGCAGTACTGGTGAGCTCACAGACAGCAGGACTCGTCAACAGAGACGCTGCTACTGAGCTCACAGACAGCAGAACTCGTCGATACAGACAGTACTGGTGAGCTCACAGACAGCTGGACTCGTCAACAGAGACGCTGCTACTGAGCTCACAGACAGCAGAACTCGTCGATACAGGCAGTACTGGTGAGCTCACAGACAACGGGACTCATCAACAGAGACGCTGCTACTGAGCTCACAGACAGCAGGACTCGTCAATATAGGCACTACCGCTGAGCTCAAGGACAGCAAAACTCGTCAATACAGGCAGTACTGCTGAGCTCACAGACAGCAGGACTAGTCAATACAGGCAGTACTGGTGAGCTCACAGGCAGCAGGACTAGTCAATACAGGCAGTACTGGTGAGCTCACAGACAGCAGGACTAGTCAATACAGGCAGTACTGGTGAGCTCAAATACAGCGGCCCTCACCAATTCTCAAGTGAACAACATCATTTATAAGTCCAAATGTTTATGCCGGTCTCTGTATAATACCCGGAATATTTTATCAATGATCTTTAGGAGATTGATATAAGAAATTGGATGGATTTATCGGTATATTCGTCTTAGATAAAACGGAGTGACTTATAGAAAGGTCCAGGTTGAATTTTATGTTCATGAGTTTATACGGCGTTCTTTCTCTGAAAGTTTTATGCTTCCTCTGATGAAAAGGTCTTTACTCTTTTATGACCCTATAAAATATATTTTGCTCCCAGATCTCCACAATAATACAATATTTTATCCGATTTTTACTGTAGCAATCAAAAAGATATATTCTCAAAAGGTGAAGTTGGAGGGATATAGGCTTTTATTATATATTCATGACGGATATGTTTATACAAATGAAATCATAACCTGCAAAAACTAATAATAACAATGAACGGATAATGTTCAATAAATCAGAAGAAGGTTCAAGGTGTTGCATGTTAGCCATATAAGGTTCGCTCTAAGCTTTGAATAATACAGCACGTCGACTCAGAGAAATTTCGCGTCTTTACCGAGGCAGAATAAAGTTTCTCTTCGGTATATGTATATTATTTTATATCCATATTTCGACGATGATATAACTCTTGTGAACCTACAATTAAGTGATCCATACAAAGAAAACAGCCCAGAAACAGTATTCCCCAACACTTTGCTGCAAATGTAGATCTAACGTATTAATGTCTCCTCTTCTTGTTGAATATCCAACAAGAAGACACGACATCCTAGTATGTAAAAATATCAACTAGCTACGCAGAAATGCCAACTAAGAGACATCTCTTCAATGACTATTTCGGACGCATCATTAACATCAAGGAAAAATCTCACATCGAAAAAATTATGTGAGATTGGTACCGGTACCTCAGTTTCTTCTGATGCGTTTCAGATTTAAGTAGAATGAGTTTGATTGAACATAAAGATAAGCGTAATGTTTCATCGCAGTCATTTCAATGTTAGTCTCGGATGGAATATAACCTCGATCCAACCTGAAATTGCAATTGAAATTTTTTTCTGAACATCATATATTTGTACCATTACTAATATATCTACGTTTGCAATGATAATCTGGGTTCGGATATTTAGGTTAGGTTATGTCTTTGACCGGTGACATTCCTGCCACGAACACTCTTGCTGTAAGCTAACCATTAATTTAAGATCAGCCGATGATGTCATATGCCAACCATCAAGCAGATGAATGATGGCTAGATTATGATGCCTAATATCTATGAGTCGACGAGTCGTAATGACGGAAAGCTTAAAGGGAACCCAATAAGACTAACAAACTATAACATGAATCTTCTTTTGCTAGATTGAATACATTATGAATAACATTATCAATGCATTTTACCACTTTTAATGTCTAGTTTTGAGGTGAAAAATTCCTACGTGAAATCATTACCTTCATGAGTATGAAAGAAAAAAATATCGCTCAATATTCACTGAACTAATATTGTCTATTTGCTGGTTATGCTGTAAAGATCTGATAACATATTTTTTATCGCGTAAATATGGGTATGAAATGAATACATAGAAAGGCCAACGATCGACGTGGGCGAATTTCATTGCCCTATGAAAGAGTAGGATTTTTTTTATTAGAAGACACACAAAAGATTCACATAAATGCCGCCGTATTACCTGAAGAGCATAAAACTCAACCTGGACCTTTTCAAACATCACTGTTTAACCAAAGACGAATATACATGTAAATTCATTAATTTCCTTATAGCTGTCTCGTTAATTTCATTGATTAAATATTACGAACACTATGCAAACATGGACGGAAACTTGTTTTCTCATGCATGATGTTGTGCACTTCACAACTGGTGAGTACCGCCGTCCGTGAGCTCAGCTGCAGCCCCGTATCAAGAAATGAGTAACTCGAAAAGGCCTCGACACCTGCAGCGCCAGGATATCCTAGTTTGCTTCGGTCATGGCCTCCTAAGATGTGGCATTGCGTACAGCTCTAAAGGAGACTCCCCCAATAACAGAAGACATTGATATGAAGGAAACCATGACTAAAGTTGGCCAACTAGAACAGTAATCACGGGCTCATGTTCTCATAGTTCAAGGAGAGACTCTTGATACTTTGACAACGCTAATGCATCCTCTTCCATATAACTCACAGAAACCTGTAACAGCTTCATAACGGACGACGATGGCAGCCCTAACGCTATCTACAAAAAAAAACAAATAGCTTGAACTAAGGGATTAATTGAACTCCCCCACAGGATCTACCCTTTGAGGAGCCCAAACAACAACAGCACCAGCATCAACAGCAAGGATTGAATGAAGCCGAATCAACTCTACTCCTCTCTTCAGCGCTTCCCCCTCACATCTACTGAGATTTTAGAAGTGTCAGTACAAGGACGCTCCCGGAAGTATTTGAAGATTCTGGAATCGCCGGGGAAAATAAAAAGGCCCTTTTGCCCTCCATCACGCGCAACAGACCCGATAAATTGCTTGCAAGTGAATGGCTCACGCATTCTAAAGCAGTGGTTCTTCCAACTACTTAATCTCAAATAAGCACATAAACAGTTAATATCTGTCTTCTATAGAAACGGTGGCATCTTCTCTAAATTGTTTCTTACAGAAAAACCAAACTCGGTAACTAGTATCAACAGGTGGTGAATAGCCTCTTGAATGCTCGAATTAAATAGTTCAATTTTTATGTGTATAATTAGTGGCTCCTTAACTATTATCGTGGATTATCCCACATTATCCTGGGACGACCGTCCCAAAACTCTTTCCCCCATTTTACACGTCAGTATTCGCAGAGCAAGAGTGAATTTTGTTCCATCTGAGCTGTTTCTTAACTCCATCCAGTTTCATTTGATGTCATTGTTGTTATTGTTACTGAAACATGGATTACATGTGATACTAATCGTATGCCTAGCCTCAGTATTTATAGAAATAGGCTTGGTGGTGGAGTTCCAGTTTTTTTCCGTATAAATTGTATAATTGTTATTTGATTGTATTCAATACTTTAATGAGACTTCATTCCGTGATATGTTTCCTAATTTTGTGACTGTTACAAAATAAACATTAAATGTGACCATTTTTACATAAAGCAATTCAATCCACATCAACTTCCACGAATAGGTGAAGTTTCCAACCAGCTGGCAGGCATTGTTTTTTTCCAGCTATAGTCAAACATACAGGGCTCGTTAATAACCCAATACTAAGTCTTCTTCGATTGATCAAATTTGGCGTAACTTCTCCTCCAGTGGAAGCCGCATTTCGTTTGTTGCTGACGATGATTTATCTAATCACTTACCCATTATTTTATGTATCAGTTTCAAAATGCCTTTTGTGACCCCAGTCGCTTTTCTAGACATTTGATGACGATAACTGTGTAATCAATTTCATTGGAAATGTTTCACGCCTCTGTACTGATGAACTTTATGCACTCGAAAACCCATTTAATGGTCTCACACCTTAGTCGGATCAACTCTATGGACTGTAGTTTGATAGCTTTTCTCTTCTTAAAGCGAACATCATTTAGCGAAAACAGTATCCCATGTGGTTCACTTCACAAAAGAAATGTTATGACAACGATATATTAGTTTTACGAACTGTTGAATAAGGTTAAATATCTAGCAAATCATTCACTACATATCGCAATATGTTAACGTTACATGTTCAAAAATATGAACGATTGTATTATAAAGTAGGCTTCTCAGAGCACGCGAAGACGCAACAAGAACCTGGTCGATTTTTAATGCAACGTTGGGTCTGATCCAAGTTATTTTACTCCGCCAGGCGACATCCATGCAACTGAATGATAACGTATGCCTTCTTTTCCCAACCGATGTCGATGGAATTGATTTGATCCTCATTTCCACCAGAGCCTCAATGCGAGTCATAATAGGCTCCCCGTAGGGCTCGATGATCATGGATTCCAGTAGGCTCGCAAGCCTTAGTGTGCGAGAAAAAACAGCGCTGTCAAAGTCAGGAAATTTTGAAAACTTAAGCTATGTCAAACGCACGCTGGTGCGCACAAGAAAAACGCTTAGACGGAACGGATCTCCGCTTCCAATCATTTCGAACTTTATGAGTAATTTGTTCGCACGCCAGTGCGTACAGGTAGCATCGTCGAGACTGGTACAAGGTTTACGGCTACACGGACAAAGTCAGCTCCGACAGCAACGCAACACGGCTTAGAACGCCACGTGGTCTAGGTTGATTATAGTACACTTCATTTATTCAGGTAAGACCCAGACGATACGAATCCTCGCCTCCGATCATTTCAAACATCAAGGGCATTATGTACGCACGCTAGTGTGCACAGGTATCATCGTTGAGACTGGTACAAGGTTTACGGCTACACGGACATAGTCAGCTCCGACAGCAACGCAACACAATGTTTACAGCTACCCGGTCTAATTTAGTTGCGGCACAATTTATTTATTTCAGGTAGGATAAAGACTCAGATGAAACGAAACCTCGCCTCCAACCACTCAGAACTCCATGAGTGAAATGCACGCACGCCTGTGGGCACTGATAGTATCGTCGAAATTGGTACAAGGTCTATGGCTTCACGGATTAGATCAACTCGAACCTCGACGCGTCACAAGGTTTTATAGCTACTCAGTCCAGGTCCAGCCAAAAAAATACATACAGTCCGTGCACGCGCGAGCGAGCGCAGACTGAAAAAAACACCCAAATTAACAAAACCACAAACATGAACTTCCGCACCAATACACCAGCATTATTATACACGACAAAAATGTGGATCGTGAAGAAGAAAATAAGGGCGGGTTCGTCATGGGCAGAAAAACTGCTCATATTATTGATTTCGCACTTATTTCTTAAGAGGATAGGGTGGGGGGGGGAGGCACAGGTCCCTTGGGTCCCAGAAGAGCCCGATGAATCCCGGAAGGAAACCCAAGTCCCCCGGCTTTTCCCGAGCTCCCCGGGTCCCCCGAGACCCCTCGTCTCAGCTCACCTCGGCTTGTCTCGAATCATTTCGGCCAGTTTCGGCTCGTCGCGACCAACTCGACTCGCCTCAACATGTTTCGACTGTTATCGACGCACCTCGACCAGCCTCGACGCGACCCTCGCCCTCTGTGACAGTAATCCGCGGACTGAAATAGTTAATTGTTCTACTCAAGCATTTCACATTATACATTTTTCTGTGCATGGGTATTACAGCGTGGGGAGGGGAAAGCAGGGGTCCCAGGGTTCAGAGGAGCCTCGAGCGGGTCCCAAAGTTTCTCATGGGGGCCCCAAAGGGTGCTAAGGGTGTCCCAAAGAACCTCGGAAGGTTCCAAGTGGGTCCCCCCAGATCCTCCTGGCCTTCCAAATCCCCTGGGCTTCCGAAACCCCCGGGTCCCCCGAGTCCCGCGGGTCCGACGAGTACCCCCCATTCCCGGGTCACCTAGTCTCAACCAGCCTCGGTTCGTCTCGACTCGTTGCCTCGCCAGTCGACTAGTCTCCACTCGCCTCAACAGGCCTCGACTCGCCTCGTCCCCTCCACGCACAGTGATATTCAAAACTTCCACTTTCTAAGATCAACAGCAACTTTATTTCACCGTTCAGCCATCATAACGCTTAGCTGTGCTAGGACATACATTGGGTTGGACTAGACTAACTAACACACTTCATAGTCCACCTAGGGCCCCTGCGGGCGTCTAACGATACATAATTATTTAACTATTACAAATTGATCATCATAAAAAAAGGGCAGAGAAAAATAATAGTGCCTAAGAAAGAAGACATTCTAAAATACTAAAATAAAGTGTTAATGATCTATAAAATGAATAATGAATAATCATACATCCACCCCAATGTCGATGGGATAAATATACACCCACAATCATTTCTGAATATAAGAGATATTTTCGTGATGAAATTGAACCCAATATCTTACATCAGGTTAGTCATGTAATTTCTCCTCTTCCACATCAACAGAAGTTTACTATCGAGTGTTCTTCGCCACGTTCTCAAACATGCTCGTGTTATCAATTGCAAATCCGGTGTTGCGGGATTAAATATTGAAGCGCCGCTTTATTGTGGGTACCTATGAGTGTTGCGGGAGTAGATATTGAAGCGCCGCTCCATTGTGGGTACCTCTGAGTGTTGCGGGAGTCAATATTGAAGCGCCGCTTCATTGTGGGTACCTATGAGTGTTGCGGGAGTAGATATTGAAGCGACGCTCCATTGTGGGTACCTCTGAGTGTTGCGGGAGTAAATATTGAAGCGCCGCTTCATTGTGGGTACCTATGAGTGTTGCGGGAGTAAATATTGAAGCGCCGCTTCATTGTGGGTACCTATGAGTGTTGCGGGATTAAATATTGAAGCGCCGCTTCATTGTGGGTACCTATGAGTGTTGCGGGAGTAGATATTGAAGCGCCGCTCCATTGTGGGTACCTCTGAGTGTTGCGGGAGTAAATATTGAAGCGCCGCTTCATTGTGGGTACCTATGAGTGTTGCGGGAGTAAATGTTGAAGCGCCGCTTCATTGTTGGTACCTATGAGTGTTGCGGGAGTAAATGTTGAAGCGCCGCTTCATTGTTGGTACCTATGAGTGTTGCGGGAGTAAATGTTGAAGCGCCGCTTCATTGTTGGTACCTATGAGTGTTCGCACAAATAGAGGTAAAAGATTGACACTATTTTGCGAGTATTATACGTCATACAAATAGGGGAGAGCTCCAAAATATATGAAAACCCTGCATCAGCAATATAATGCTATTACCGTCCAAGCGTTGAATCACTGACGACACGTTTACTGCTAGTATTACTGCAAACTTAAAATAGTATGATAATAAACTCCTCAACCCGTCCCGTGCTTACTTACTATACTGTTTCTATACCTATAATGAAACCTTTCTAGCCTTATTCCCATTTATAAATAGACACATGTTCCGAACGTCCGCTAAAGGTATGTTTTCCGAAACATTAGTATGTCCCCTAGCTAAGATTTCATGTAGTCATTCATACATATAAAAAAAATCGTATGAGACTCCGTTTTTGGGAGAACTCTGATGCATAAGTGGCTCATCCACTCTGATGCATTACACTGAGTATCGAAGGCACTGATGTAGGTGTTTCGTAGTTAGCACAAAGGGGGATGGTGTAAGCAGTAGAGAGGGTCTGTGCCATGGTGAGTTATCGAGTTATAGGAGCTACAGTGCTCTCAAGGGAAACAACGAAACATTTGAACGATCTGTCCCTGTTCCTTCTCGGAGAACAACCGCTGAACTACCACTGAACTACAACTGATCTACCACTGAACTATCACTTAACTATTTCTGAACTCTAGATGGTGGATTATAGGTAAAGTGGTCTACAATGGCAACAGTTTTTATATTCATTTACACCAGTTGGTCTTTTGCCCTTGTATTGCAAACCTGATTGTCCGAGTAACCTGACCTAAGCGTTGTTATTATCATTTCAAATTGAGGTTTATTTCAGGAGGTAAATATTTTACAGGTTCAGTGGATCTTACAAGAGGAAGTCTCTTGTCATTAAACAACTGCACACACTTTGTGGCAACTACAATGTTAAAACATTCCGTGCAAACATGGCGTTGAAATTTATAACAGTCAAAATACAACTGGAAGCTTTCGATCGTTAGCAGAATGGATCAGCTGCCAATGAAAGCAGGAAGGACTTGATATGCAAATGGCACATACCGTGTGGTAGCACTCAAACCAGGAATGTTTCATTTCGGCCATCTCATTCCCCCCGTTAACCCAAGCCTCTCGTCCCGGTCGTGGCTCTGGGAGCAAAATTACTCTCTGGTTTCCCTAACGATCGAAACCGCAGTTTAATTGGACGCCGCTTGCCTGCCCAAATCCTCGGCTGAGGATTGAGGAATTCAATTGAGCTTCTCCCAATCGACGTTGTCCATTTATGTATGAACCAAGGGTCAAATATGCTGTTCCCACTTTGTATATGCGATACACGTTAAAACCAAGGGGCAAACATGCTGAGCCCACTTTATACATGTGATCCATGTTAAAACCAAGGGTCAAACATGCTGAGCCCACTTTATACATGTGATCCATGTTAAAACCAAGGGTCAAACATGCTGAGCCCACTTTATACATGTGATCCATGTTAAAACCAAGGGGCAAACATGCTGAGCCCACTTTATATATCTGATCCATGTTAAAACCAAGGGGCAAACATGCTGAGCCCTCTTTATATATGTGATACACGTTAAAACCGCTTCACCTGGAAGGCAATGTACACTTTATATATGAAAATATTCAACGTTTTATCATACGGTATGACGTGTATTGTACAAATTTGTGTTGTCTATTTTTCAATACAAGCTAACATGGTTGAAGAACGGTACAAGAATCACTTGCTGTCGATCATGTTTGAGACGATCCTTATCAGAGGAGGAAAATACGTCGTCTGGTTCACAGAAACTAGATGAAGCTGTGATAAAATGGTAAAACCATTGAGAAGTCCACCGTTCACATTGATTTGATAGTAATTAATTCTATTATTTATACTGATACAGTAAATGGTAAATAAGTTAGTTTTAAAGGGAATGTTCTTTCTCTAGGCTTACCATTAATATAAAAGATGGGTAAACACTTTGTAACTTTGTGTTTTCAAATCCTAATTTTGGCCAAATTTTTCTGCTGCAAAGAATGGTTACCCATTTTGAATATCACAAAAAAATCTAGAGATCACTGTTCTCTGAAGATGGTTGAGTGAAGTTGTATATATACTTCATAAGTCAAGTTTCAGTAATATAAAAGTAGATATATAAAATTAAAGGAACGACCACATGCCACTTCTAAAGTACCCAATCGGTGAATTTCTTCCCAGAAAAGCTGTCGTTTATTTAAAAAATCACATATATGAACTTCGTTGATGCCGGGAATTACAATTCCAAAATAGAAGCTACAGATAGTTTCTTGGTAGGTGCATCCAGTATCGTTGCACTTCATTTTAATGTAAGGGTAATTACGCAAGTCTCAGGTGTTCAGGTGCTATATTATCTTACATCGCATTGCCATTTCTGATCGCATTCAATGAAATCTTCGTTATTACCATAACCTAATAACATAATAATGCGTGAATCACAATACAAATAGTTGGAAATTTCATAGCATTGAATTTCAGAACTATTCCGTTAGGAAGACCCGTGGATGGAAGTTGCTGGCACAGTAGTATTAGACATGCTTGGCATTTTGAGAGAAGAAGCACACCTGTGCGAGCTGGGGAGTAGTGGGCGCTGGCAAAGGAGGTGTCAATTGCTCTCTAGTTTGCATCAGGGAGCTAAGATTTGGTATGAGTGTGAGCGTATGGAGAAACGTATGAGGTAAGTCATGTTGTTGTCCACCCCAATACATATTGAACGGGACTTTGGGCAACTGTCAATTTTCGTATAGTAGTTACTCATTTATTTATTTCTGTTGGTAGAATCAAACTTATCATCTGTTATTCAATCCCTTTGAGATTGAACAAGTTATGTTCAAGCACATCGCTTGATTTTTAAATTAGGCGTTTTGTTCTTCAGTGATATATGAGCTTGTGTATTATTTTACCCTACATTTAACCGAGCCCTGGCAACACCTATTATATAATAACTTTAGTTTTATATGTCAACCTCGAGGAATTCGAGTTAACGACGACTTGACTCCGTGATGAAGAGGACAATAGTTACAATAGACTGACAAAACAAAAACTAAACAGCTTTCACCAGCGGGGTATAACTCAATGTGAAGGGATATTTTACTAAGCTATGTTCAGTGTCAGGAGTAGCTTAAGTAGGCGTACTCCACAGTTACAATTAACCCATCAACGACGGGCAGACGCATTCACACAGCTGACGACATCCTGATACCGACATATGTAATACATAATTGCATTCCAAATCAATTTCCTCCTAAACATATTGAATCCAGACATAAATAGGCATACTTGGTCATGACTATTAACAAATACAAAATTGCTCTTTCAAAATGCACGTCATCATATAACGTGGGTGTTGTATTTCCAACTCTGCTATCTGAATAAGAATCCGTTGAATCAATTAAAAATTCGCAGGCTATCTAACAACTGCAAGGAAAACATGTCCAGAAGGTCGTTCAATACAAATACCCTCTCGACAGATAAAATTGGGCACAGCTGAATGGAAATAACAGAGTATTAAATGAAAATGACTAGTCCAGCTGAGTAATCGTACATTATTCATACCTAATATTTAGAAAACCCAATCAAGATAATAAATACGAAACATTTCAAGCAGCATTCAACTTTAATACAAGAAGATGTCATCTACAGAAAATAAACCCATTGTGTGAATCAATAAGCTTGGATACATAGTGAAAACCCAATACTACAAAATGACTTGCAGTGATATGGGAACTGCTCAAACACATGTTGAAAACAAAACACCCATCAGACATTAGAACTTCTTTTTTTCAATTTTCAATAGTACCAAGCGTACAGCCCCGGTCTATTTCATGTTCTATTCCTATCCAATTGAAATGTGTTTTTTCAAACGTCACCTCAGCCCAGAATCCGGAAACATTTCGAGACCAAAAAACAAGGGTACTACAGCATGTAATTGTAGATAGGAGAACGTAAGTAAACACTCTTTGGTGGAAAAAAATAATACTTGAATCTCTGCATATCTATTTATGCACCAAAAAGCCCTGGTGCCGAACATTTTCGAAAAAAAAAAATCGGTCGAGATTAGCACAACTGAAATATAAATGATTCTTTGTAAGGGTTTCGCTATGCAAACCCTGTTTATTATTGATGAGTCTTGCGCGTACTGCTTTTGACGCCCATCTTGGTAACGGGTTAACTCACATTAACTGGTACCCCTTATGGTGACCACTCAATCAAATAACCCAGCAATGTCAGTCCTAATGCAAAAATTCGAATAAATCAATCTCATCACTTTATTGTTCGTTCAAATCGAGTATTTTGAAAATAGAAACAAAACAAATTTGACGGGTATCCCAAATTTTTGATCAAATTGAAATGTTTGATAGGCATGGCACAATACAAGGTATTTTATAGAGATTTGATCATAAACCAATCATTTCATGACTAAGAAGACGCACTTATGAGCATCACTGAAGATCTGTACAAAAAATTTGAAGCATTCAACAGTGTATGCCATACAATTCTGTTTGACAAGCTCCGCAACATCGGAATAGACCCTACTTGGTTCGAAAGTTATCTTATGAATCGGCAACAATCAGTTAAACTCGATAACGCAACTATGTCAAATTCGGCCACAGTTGCCTTTGGGGTCCCTCAAGGTTCGATACTTGGCCCTTTGTTGTTCTTGGTTTTTGTAAATGACCTCGACTGTAAAATACCTAACAATGAAGCAAAAATGGTACTGTACGCCGATGATGTTCAAATATTGCCTTCACGAACAACGTCAGATCTGGATGCGCTGAAAGCGCTGAGACAGCCGTAACTAATCTGAAATCTTGGTATGATAAAAATTGACTCAAGCTCAACTCTGGAAAACTATATGCATCTTGTTCAGCTCGAACTCAAAAATAAAAGCAATTCCAATTAATTTTTCTATCAGGATAGGCAAATCTGACATTTCTGTTGACGACAAAGTTATAAGTATGGGAGTATGGTTTGATCCGGATCTTTCCTTCAAACACCACGTAACTTCTCTGGTCCAAGTTGAATGGAACACTTTTGTTCATAAATTCCGCAAAATAAAAATAAAATTTCAAATCAAGGTTACTGATTGTCCATGCTCTAGTATTTTCTCACATTAACTACTGTCTTTCAAATTCGGGGAAATGAACCACAAGTCGAAGAAAGAAAGTGCAACGTTGTATACACTTTGCGGCAAGAATAGTATGCGATGGTAACCACAGAAAACGAAACCACGTAAGGCCTCTCCTCCAAAAATGACAGTGGCTCAATATTGACAACAAACTGGCACTACATGAGTTGATCAGAATTCATAAAGATTTTCTAGAAAAATATTCACCCGGCAGCCAAAGACACATATATTCTCGAGGTGAAAAAATACAATCGATTCACAAGAAATAATGATACTCTGCACGTTGAACACAGGAAAACAGAAACTGCCTGTCGAGCTTTTTCGATCACTGGACCAAAATCCTGGAACAACCTCCCAACAAGCCTCAAGAATCTTGAATCGAACACGTCCTTCGAGAATAAGCCTAGTGAACATCTATTGACCGATCAATTCAAAACGGTAACTTCGCCCACAAACACAAGCTAAATGCATAATACCAGTAACTAGACAATGCATTCTGTTCTTGAACATGTCCAAAACCGCCACCATCATAACTCTCAACATTGAGACACCATCTAGTAGTTTTTACTCTGACGATACATATGTTTTCTATGTTGCTACCGATCACAATTGTCTTAGCCAATTACCACAAGCGTTCACTAACGTTCTAACAATCACCGTACCACTTTGCATGATACAATCATTGCCTCATAAGCTAATATTTTGCTTTGTCTTCTATAACAGGAATATATTCATCCGACTTGTGTACTCCAGCATTGTATTATTCTGATTGTCAATCATTTAATTATTTCCTAGCGGTCTTGAAGTGTGCATATTGTGTATTCAGTTGTTTGGTATGTATTTTATGTGTAACTTTTTTTGTATAACTTATGTCGCCTATTCACCCCTTCATTATTAATACACTGGTTTAGACCCATCTTTACAATATGCTGGTGCTTTTTGATTTCCCAACCCTATATTGAAATATTTTTGGTATAATTCATGTCGTCCATCCACATCTTTGTCATTGTTCAGTAATGTAGACTACTTATTACAATATGGTAGCACATTTTGATTTCCCAACCGCATGTTCTCGGGACTCTAACCACAAGCATGCGTGTTTCCTCCCCCCCCTCATGTAATTGTTATTTTCCACACCCATGTATTTTGTTCTTTATCCACCCATAACATTTCTTATTTTTCAACCCCTCGTTTCACTGGTTTTCCCAACGCTATGTAGTCGGAATTATTTTGTTAAAATATATATTTCCTGTATGTGCACAGATGATACTATTGTGAATAATATTTCGCTCCATGTAATCCGAACAGGCAGCCCCTAGAGATGAGCTGTGACGAAATCAAAATGAACTCTCGTTTTCGTTAATTCAAGTAGCGTAGTTGATAATGGAGTTTCATGTCTTATGTTTAAGAATTTATACATTTCATCAAAATTGAAAACCCATTGCCAAACGATGGAAATGAATGATTAATAATAACAAATAATAATATATATGGCTTCCAGATCAGATTTTTTTATGAATATTGTATATAAATTATCCAGTCAACAATAGACACATCTTGTAGTCCATCTGTTCGGCATTATCCATCCTGCGTGAGCCAAAATTCATCCGTACGACACGTTTTTTGACAAACCCGAGGCTTCTTCCTTCCCCCCATTGCCATTCCCAATGGATGTTGATCATCCCAAGAACCCTCCCTTCCCGTCATCTTCCATCCATCAACATGTGACCAACCAGACAACTTTCTCCACCGGTGGCTGCTGGAGGGCTTCACTAATCGAATTGGGGCAGAGGGCCCTGTAGACGCCCTGGATCTGTATTTCTTCCTTCATGGAACACTGATGGAACGTCGGGGTGTTTAGAGCGCCAAAAGAGGTCCGGTTTGTGCAATGGGCTTCGGAGGCCTGCTGAAGCTGTATTCCTTACATTTGAGGACGCTAATGGAACGTTGCGAGCGGTTAGATCACCGAGGAAGGTCCAGTTGGGTTAGTGGGCTCCGGAGACTCCCTGGATCTGTATTATATTCTTTGGAGGACACTAATGAAACGGCGAGAACGGTAAAAACGCAGGGGTGGGTCCAGTTGGGGGAGTGGGCCATGGAGACGCAAGCTTTCTTTAGCTTCACGTGCCGGCACCTCAGTTGTTCAATCGAATCCCACCTGAAGTACGTGAGACCAATCATGTGCAAAAAAAGAATTACTACACTGTGGTTACAACTCTCTACACGAACGCGAGGCCGAGCTGGGCGGGGTCTGACAGACGAATGTGGCAGCAACTCGCAAATGTTGATGCCACAGCAACACGAGTGGAGGATGTTCCTGCCGATGTGGGTCAGGGAGCAGGGACGCTGTGATTAGTTCCAACAACGATGTATCTCCAAGTATCCTTGAAAGCATGTTTATAACACCTAAACCAAGTAAATTATAAAGAAATAAATAAATATTGGAGTGATTTAGTTATGACGACATTAAGTGTGTACTTTTGACTGTACTCATGGGAAAAATAGGGAGTACTGACTTTGTTTTCCTATTTTGGAGCTGTCATCTCGCGGCATTGCACTCCAACCTCGACTAGATGTGAAACTTTGGACATCTCATTCATTTCACCTACCTCACTCTATCTTGCATCACTCAGAAAGAAATAATTTAACCGCACGCACAAATTCACCATCAACAAAAGCGTCATTCTCATCATCAGGACACTTGCATAGAAAATATCATAATCATCAATCTAATCAAATTACCAGGAATATGAATATTCTACGAACCACTCTGAGAGTTTCAGTAATTGACAAAACAACATGCACTACTACAATATGCACATCGTAATAAGCCTACCCATCAAATATCGTCAACACAGTTTCAAACAGTTGGTGTTTCTGGTTAGCGGTGGCATCGACAATTATGAACAACATAATGTTCATGCTGCCCTGCCCAATCTAGGTTTCGTGTTCCACGTGTCGAATCATATTCAGTAGTCTGTCTGTGTCATACAGAAATAAAAGTGTGCTGCTTGTAAAAAGAAAATGTACAACGTAACACAATCGTTTTTTAACCACGAGTAACGATACCAGCGTTTTATAATTCCGCTGCAGACACTTTCGGTATAAAAAAAATCGTGAATTATTTCACAAAAAAACTGCAATATTAAAAAAAAAAATCCAATGTTGCTCGCGTCATAGAATAACTGGATATATGGAAACTAATTTTGTGAGAAAAAAATATCGTGGGGAAACCTTTTTTATTGGTGGAACATTTGTTTAGAGGGTCTACCTCTGCCTCTGTTTCTGTCTCTTCTACCTGAACGTGTTGAAGTTGCAAGCATCACTGTGTGATACGCACCTCTGAATCAGAAAAAAAATGAAACTTGCATGTATCTTAATATTTATCTATTTCTTTTCGTTTCAATGTCGCTTGCATGAATATTTGGAGACGCCCCTTCAACATTTAATTTATAGAACTGCAAGCAACAGCTTATAGTCTTAAGCCGGTAAGCGTTTAGGCCTGAAAGCTGCTCCACACGAATCATTGAAAATTAGAAAACCTCATATTGAAATACTAGCACGATGGTACACGTTATATATATATATAGGTGACATGATCGATGTGTGCAAGAATATGTAGGATAAGGTAGGGAAATACTAGTACGATGGTACACGTTACATATATATATAGGTGACATGATCGAAGTGTGAAGGATATGAAGGGTAAGGTAAGGAAATACTAGTACGATGGTACAAGTTTGCGATCAAAAGCCGAGAGGGCGTAATGCGGAATTGCACCGTTCGAAAGTAGAAGAGTTGTACTACACCATACAGTTCTCTAAAGTAGAAGAGTTGTACTACACAATACAGTTTTCTAAAGTATAAGAGCTGTACTACAACATACAGTTCTCTAGATAGAAGAGTTGTAACACACCATACAGTTCTCTAAAGTTGAAGAGTTGTACGATACCATACAGTTCTCTAAAGTATAAGAGTTGTACTACACCATACAGTTCTCTAAAGAAGAAGAGTTGTACGTCACCATACAGTTCTCTAAAGTAGAAGAGTTGTACTACAACATACAGTTCTCTATAGTAGAAGAGTCGTACTACACCATACAGTTCTCTAAAGTAGAAGAACTGTACTACACCATACAGTTCTCTAAAGCAGATGAGTTGTACTACACCATACATTTCTCTAAAGTAGAAGAACTGTACTACACCATACAGTTCTCTAAAGTAGAAGAGTTGTACTACACTATACAGTTCTCTAAAGTAGAAGAGTTGTATTAAAATAAACAGTTCTCTAAGTAGAAGAGATGTACTACACCATACAGTTATCTACAGTAGAAAAGTTGTACTACACCATACAGTTCTCTACAGTAGAAGAGTTGTACTGCACCATACAGGTCTCTAAAGTAGAAGAGTTGTACTACACTATACAGTTCTCTAAAGTAGAAGAGTTGTGCTACACCGTACAGTTCTCTAAAGTATAAGAGTTGTACCACAACATACAGTTCTCTAAAGTATAAGAGTTGTACTACAACATACAGTTCTCTAGATAGAAGAGTTGTAATACACCATACAGTTCTCTAGATTAGAAGAGTTGTACTACACCATACAATTCTCTAAAATAGAAGAGTTGTACTACACCATACAGTTCTCTAAAGTAGAAGAGTTGTACTACACCATACAGTTCTCCTATGACGAAGAGTTGTACCACACCATACAGTTCACTAAAGTAGAAGAGTTGTACTACACCATACAGTTCTCTAAAGTAGAAGAGTTGTACTACACCATACAGTTCTCTAAAGTAGAAGAGTTGTACTACACCATACAGTTCTCTAAAGTAGAAGAGTTGTACTACACCATACAGTTCTCCAAAGTAGAAGAGTTGTACTACACCATACAGTTCTCTTAAGTAGAAGAGTTGTACTACACCATACAGTTCGCTCAAAACAATGAATCAGGAACGAGTTAAATCATCAATAAGTGCAATACAACTATCAACTATCCTCTCTGTTTTCGGTGGAGCAAACAATTTGAAAGCGTTGCACGTTATTTTGGGAGAACATTATTAAGTAGTAAAACTCTCTTATTCCGAACGGTGCCTCGGGGCCATCTCTCCGACGTCCTGTTCGATACCGCTCAGTGATTCGATCTCGTCAACTTTCGGCCCTATTGACTTCCAATGCGTTTTTCAATTGGTCGATGTAATCGACACATTCCACAAAGAATTTTAATTATTACATTCATATCTGCTGTCTACCAGAAACCCCGAAAATAGAACTCAAGCATAAGGTCCATTTTCTCACCGGTAATCGCTTCATCAGCCCAAGATGGTTCAGGCTAAGTTAGTATGTGGCATATGCCACCAATCTTACGCTGCCGAACAAATGGTTCACGATAGTTCTTCTAGCCCTGCTAGAAATCTGCGCAGTAAGTAGTCCCTCTAATGGGAAAAGCAAGACAGCACGCTACAAACTATGTCAACAGGCAGAAGAAATCAAACATCGGCAGAGGAAATTGAGCAACTGAATGCACTACACAGTCAGGCCTCTAACGACACGTCCAAAACAAAGACAGTCAACACGGGCATCCGGTTGCTAACTGTTGAATCAAAATAAGAAAACGTGTTGAACCAATTCCACGAATTCAAATATCTGATGAACAGTGAACTAGCAGCAGTCAAAGAAACTACTGAGGCTACTCTAAATCAAATGAAAGAACTTCAAGTGCACCTAGACTCCAAATTAGCCAAAGAGCTTTCAACTCTTGACGCAGAGACAAATGACAGCGTCAAATCGATAGAAAACTCAAAGATAGCGATTCACTTTACTCAACTATAGTAAGCAGGAGGCAGCCACGCTGCGACCGTGCAACACACGTTGTTCCACAACCTCACCACATCCGACTCAACTCACGTAACCGATTTGATGTATTGACCGATGAAATAGACTCTCAGAATACAGAGGAAGTTATTGTGATTGCTGTTTTCAATGTCACCATCTTCATATCAAAACAGCGAAAAGGGAGAATTCAACTGGAAATACTCGGCAAAGCAGACTTGAAAGTCAATGAGGTCGAAGGCATAATCAAAAAGGAAAAAATACATTCTTATAAACGAATTATACCACAAGTCGGAGCCACAGACGTGTCGCATACGGAATTGACATGGAAAAGGTATGGAACCATGCTAACCAATATCGAAAGCTCAAACGCGAACATCCATGTCACTGGCATCCTGCCCCATCCGAACCAAAGAAGATACAAGTCAAGCAAAATGATTTTACGTAACAATCGCCTAGCAACATTTTGCGAAGCTCAGAAAATCCCATTCTCAGATCATTGGGATACGATGATCGATCCAAAAAACTATAACCTGAACAGAATCACCATCATGACTCGCATAAACACATACGGACTCGATACCCTCGAAAACATCTATAAAAACATCGGCGCTGGTCTTGCCACCGAAAATAAGTCAAAAAAAGCACTCGAAATCCAACTCACAACTCCGATAGCAGTGCCCGACGGAATGACCCAACGGTTACCTCTCGTGCCAACACTAGATACACAACCAATAAAAGAGTCCATCAAAACCTCACCGCAGGTCCTCGCGAAAAAGTGCCTGTCATCAATCCAGTTCGAGTTAGAGGCAGTAGTCGCTGCTCCTATAGTACAACCCGCGTAAACGCAAATGAAATTCTGGGCTCCGACACAATGCCCCATAGTAGAATCAGTATAAGTCAAGAAAATCATGTTAATGTGACCAACGGTACTCTCGAATATTTACTATGTGAACGCTAGAAGCCTCCGAGACAAGATCGAAGAATTGGGTGTCCTTTCAATGAATGAAAGTATCGACATAATAGCAATCACGGAATCGTGAATGAAATTGAGCACCTGTCAATTTTTAGGCGAATTTGACCCCGGTTACTCACCATTTCACAAAAATAGACAAGGCCGAGATGGCGGTGGAGTGCTTTTTCTTGTGAAAAAAAACTACAAATACTAGAATTCGCTATTCCAAACAGTAGACCAGACATAGTATCAATCAAAGTAGTCGGTAAACATATGCAATGGCAAATCACTCATGTCTATCATTCCCCAAAAATCAAGGTTGCAGATGATATCGATCTTTACAACACCCTCGTCGATGTCGTCACAACACTACACAGTATTGTGCTCGGAGACTTCAATATCCCTGACATTGATTGCAGACGATAAGTTCATGACCCAAATGGTGAAGACACTTACAGGAGGTAGCAATATTCGTCGCAGTGGGAGAACCACTCGGAACTAGCGACCACAATTGTTTCCGCTTTTTGATAGAGCCTGAGTTGAAAAAGTCAACATTCCCTGGCCCAGCTTCATGGCCCATCTCCTAAGTTCAACATTCTAGCATACTTCTCTGGTTCTCCTCTCAGATTCACCTCGCTGGCCCTCGTTTCATGACCCTATTCTCTGGTAGACTTCACTGGCCTAATTTTTGAGCCCTCATCACTGCCCCTCCGCCCTGACAAAATCTATCTTACCGTCTTACCCGCCACTCAAACACACCTACCTGGCCCACCTCCCTGCCTCCCGTAAGTTATCAACACTTCGCGCAGATTTATTCGCGAATTACACTTGGGCAATTAAAAACTTTTGTGAGCGTTAGCGCCAATTTTGTTGGAAAGAATGTCTTGGAAGTTTGGAAGCATGGGAAACTGAATTCCTACCTCATGCAATGCTTTGCTTAGCATAGAAAGCAAACAAAAACACGCAGATTGGTTGTTCATGTTAGCCAAATTTCCGTCTGTAATTACGAGAATAAATGCCTGGATTCCTAGAATGACATGGAATTTGACATTTTTATTATCATACATTTATCTAACGAGTCCTTTTCGTGTCCCTCAACGCAGCGATTCGTCTTGAAACACGGTTTCCTATCTACATATTACAGATGCGACTTAGTTTGCTTTGCTTACAGAAATATCTGAATACATATATATCTATAAATTAAAGAGGGGGCTAAATTTTATATTAAAAAATATTATTGCATATTAAAAATCGGTTGGGCGTTTCGGGAACATTTCCCATCATCAGTAAGACCTGTTCTTGGTCTGGACAGAGAGGTGGGCCCACCTCCCTGCCTCGCCTCCCTGGAACCTCCTTGTAAATCTCCATTGTACACTGTACTGGAACATCACTCTAGCCCGTCTCCATGGCACTCTCTCAGGCCCTCCTCCCTGGTCCTCCTACCTGGTCCTCCTCCCTGGTACTTCTCCCTGGCACTCCTCCCGTGTCAACTTCCTGCCCCACCTCCCTAATCCCCCTTACTGATTAACCTTTCGAACCCTCCTCCATAACTTTCCAATCCTTCCTGGCTCACCTCCCGGGCCCGCCGGCTGACTCATCTCTCAGGCCCACATTCCCTTTCTCACCTCCCTGGAACCAATCCCTGGCCCAACTTCATGGCCCATCGCCTAAATTCAACGCTCTAACATACCTCTCTGGCCCTCCACTCAGATTCACCTCGCTGGCCCTTGTTTCATGACCCTTTCCTCTGGTAGACTTGACTGGCCTAATTTTTGAGCCCTCCTCCCTGACAAATCTATCTTACCGTCTTACCCTCCACTCAAACACACCTACCTGGCCCACCTCCCGTAAGTTATCAACACTTATATATATTTGTGTATATACATATGTATACACATATATATATATATATATATATATATATATATACATAAATAGTGCACTGGATTAGTGTCACGGTGGGACAGTCACTGGGTCATACCTACAAGCTGGAAATTAACCACAGGACCACCACCGTGCACCCACTCATCATGGAGGCGAAGAAAGGTATGGGGCAGTGGGCGTGTTCAGACCAGTACAAGTCGTGTTGGAACTCGGCAGGCTATGTTCTGA
>SDVV010003067.1:0-21894 GCA_016164225.1 Gammarus roeselii | reverse complement strand
GACTGGAAAAGAGGAAGTGGTGAAAGAAGAAAAGGGCCAGTTGTTGTTGGAAAGTGGTGATGTACGGAAGAGGTGGGCCGAGTATTTTGATGAGTTGTTGAATGTCAAGGATGACAGAGAGGCTGACATTGTTGCTGTGGGTGGTGGTGCTCAGATGCCAGTTTTGGGAGAAAGACTTGTGGCGGACATAACCAGGTAAGAGATGCAGGAGGCGGTGGAGGTGATGGAAGCAGTGAAAGCCCCTGGTTTGGATAGCGTTGCGACCGAGTGCCTGAAGAAGGGTGGAGTAACGGTCGTCGAATTGTTGGTGAGGTTCCTGAACTTGTGTTTTGTGACAGGCGTGGTACCGATTGAGTGGCACAGTGCCTGCATTGCTCCGCTGTATAAGGGCAAAGGAGATAAAAATGAATGCTGCAACTCGAGAGGTATCAGTCTGTTTTGTGTGGTTGTTAAGTTGAACGGAAGAGTGCTGATCAAAAGGATTAGCGACAGTGCGGACTGCGCAATTGAAGAGGAACAAAGTGGCTTTAGGAGTGGTAGAGGTTGTGCCGCTCAAATTTTTGCGATGAGACAGGTCTGTGAGAAGTACCTTGCACAGGGAAAGGATGTGTTCTGGGCTTTCATGGATCTGGAGAAGGCATACGACAGGATATACAGGGAAGCGCTGTGGAGGGAGTTGCGTTTGTATGGAGTGGGCGGACATCTGTTGAAAGCAGTGCAGAGTTTCTATGTTGGCAGCCGAGCATGTGTCATGTCAGAGTGGGAAGCGAGGTGAGTGATTGGTTCACAGTGAAAGTGGGACTGATACAAGGCTGCGTGATGTCTCCTTGGCTGTTCAACCTCTATATGGATGAAGTGGTCAGAGAGATGACCGCGAGTGTGCTGTGTCGTGGTTTGGAACTGTTGGAAGCGAATGGGCGGAGTTGGCAGTTGACCCAGTTGCTATTTGCGGATGATACGGCCCTGGTTGCGGATTGAGAGGAGAAGCTATGTAGGCTAGTGTCTGAGTTTGGGACAGTGTGTGATAGGAGGAAGCTTCGAGTGAACGTGGGTAAAAGTAAAGTAATGAGATTCTCGAGGACTGTCTATGCGAGCAAAATTAGTGTCCCCCTAAACGTAGAGCTCTTGGAGGAAGTTTAGTGTCTTAAGTATCTGGGCTATCATGTGGAGATGACTGAACTAGGGGAAACTGAAGTGAAGGCGCGAGTGAAGGAGGGGTGTAAAGTGTTTGGTACACTGAAGAGTATAATGAACTGTAGAACGTAGGAGATGGAAGCAAAGAGAAGGCTGTATACCGGGAGGTTGTTGTCCCAATTATGCTCTACGGAGCTGAGACTTGGGAGGTGAGAGCAGAGGAGAGAAGAAAATTGAATGTTTTCGAGATGAAATGTTTGAGGAGCATGGCTGGAGTAACGCTGAGAGACCGGATCACCAACGACGTGGTTCGAATCAGAACAGGGATGGTGAAGAAGTTGGAGGACAGAGTGGATTCGCATGTTCTGAGATGGTTGGGGCACATGGAGAGGATGGATGAAGGGAGATTGGTAAAAAGGGTGATGAATGCGGAGGCGAGTGGTCGCAGGCCTAGAAGTAGACCGGAGTTTGGGAGGATGGATGGTGTGAAGCAGGCGTTAGGAAAGAGAGACATGAATGTGGAAGTAGCGAGAGAGCGTGCAATGAACAAGTGTGAGTGTAGAATGGTTGATTTTGCCGCTGCTCTGATTTGCTTTCCCGCCCTTGGCATCACGTTGTCGGGATGGTCGTGGGTAGAGGGTGCCCGGCCATCATGACGCGGCGGGGGTAAACCAGTGAAAACTGTCGGGCCCTGCTGCTGAACACGGATCCTCGGACCGCACTCGTGCCCCGGAGTGTGTTGCGGGGTTACTGGCTGGACCCTTTAGCACAAAAAGGCTAAGTTGCGTAAGTCTGAGCGTATTAGGGTGTGAGTTGCGCCTTGCTGTCGGCCACCCCCTTTTTTGGAGGATGCGGCCTAGTGTCTGTATCTGTATGGGCATGAAATTTACTCAAGTGGAAATGCATACTTCAACCATTGAATCACAACTATTGAAAAGTATAGGTATAGGTATTGGCAAAGTATTAGCCATTTTTAGTATCTGTATCGACCAATTCTTTGGTATTGGTATCGTCAAAATTTTCGGTATCGTCCCATCACTAGTGTCAACATCACCACCAGTAAGCGGGCTCCCATGACAGGCCCACCTTGATGGTATGCAGGGAGAGCTGCAGCGCCAACACACGCACCAGGAGGCTGGCACCAATGAGAGGCCTACCATGATGGTGTGCAGAGACAGCTACAGTATCAACACACCCACCAGGAGGTTGACACCCATGAGAGGCCTACCATGGTGGTGTGCAGAGAGAGCTGCAGTGACAATACCCCCTCCAGCAGGCAGGCACAAATTAAAGAGGCCTACCTGGATGACGTGCAGGTAGCGCTGCAGTGCCAACACACCCACCAAGAGGCCACCACACCCAACCATGATAGGCCTACCTTGATGATGTGCAGAGAGTTGCAGTGCCATCACACATGAGAGGCCCACCTTGATGGTGTGCAGGGAGAGTAGCAGTGCTACCACCCCAACCAAGAGGCAGGCGCCCATGAAGTCGAGTCGTGAGGCGTGCGGAAACTGAAGCACATCGAACGCCTCCTCCAAATAAAGTGAGGCAGGAGCCAGCACCACAACACTACACAAGGGGAGAGGCAAGAAAGTTGCTTTAGTGGTACGTAAATACATAAGAAAATAACAAAATACCACACACGCTTACAAAAACAATTTAAAACGCTGCTGTATTGAAAGTTTTGTGTTTGAAGCTGGTCCTGGCAGATCAGTGACAGAGAATGTAAATGTAACAGGTTAGTTGTGTTGCTAAATCAATTATACGGCAACTCGTTAGGATGTGGATTAGAGAAGTGTTGAGGCTTGATAGTGCTTGAGTAAGTCTTGTGTCGTCAAAATAATATATAGCAAACGGAGGTACATGCATGAGATCTACCCTCAGTTTAAGGAAGTTCACGCATGAAAAGAGCACAAATGGGAAGAAGGTAGAGTAGAGAATAAGAGATAAAGGTGGCGTCAACAAAAGAGAGCAACACATCATTCTTGAATCTAAACTATGCTCTGATATTTGTCCTTATTATATGGAGCGATACAGAGCTATACTACTGAACACTATTGGACATAAAAGTCATAGGAAACTAGTGCGGGGTTGGAAAATTTCCCAAGACAACACAAAGAAACAGAATATTTGCATCAAGTCTGCCACAAGCAATAGTTGGAAAATGTTTAATCGATGGCAGGAAATAGAGATTACACAATAACGATGTAGCTACCTTCAGAAGGAAAAATTGATCGTATAAACTTACTTTACACATTCCCTCAATTTCAATTACGACTTGCTAGTACTTCGCGAATCATTTGGAAAAAAACATCCTAGTAATTCGGGGATAACTTTGAGCCTAAATTGTGTAAACACCATACATGTGAGGCTGTTGACATATTTGCTGAAGCTCCACACTCTTTAGTTGCGATTATACAAATATGAAAGCAGTTCAGTTTTTAAGTTGTCAGCAGAGCATGCGTCAGAATGGGGAGCGAGGTGAGAGCTTGGTTCACAGTGAAAGTTGGACTGAGCGAAGGTTGCGTTATGTCTCCCTGGCTATTCAATCTCTACGTGGATGGAGTGGTCACAGGAGCGAAGGCGAGTGTATTGGGTCGTGGTTTACAGCTGTTGGGAACAAATAGTCGGAGTTGCTGTTTGCGGATGATACGACAGTGGTGGCAGATTCGAAAAAGTTGGGTAGGCGAGTGTCGAATTTTTGACAGTGTGTGAGAGGATGAAGCTGCGAGTTAACGTGGTTAGAAGTAAAGGAATAAAATGTTCAAGGAATTTCCATGCAAACAGAATTATTGTCTTCCTTAGTGGAGTAATTAGAGGAATTTCACTGTGTAAAGTACCTGTGCTCTCACGTGTAAAAGACTGAACTACTGAGAACTGAGTTGAAATTTTGGGTGAAGGAAGGGTGTAAAGTGTTTAGTGCACTGCAGAGTGTAATGAGTTGCAGGACGTTGGGTTCCGAAGAAAAGAGAGGGTTGAATGAGGGGGTAGTTGTCCCTACAGTGCTATACGGGGCTGAGACTAGAGGGGTGAGAGCAGAAGAGAGAATAAGCTGAATGTTTGGGATTAAATGTTTGTCCAGTATGACTGCAGTGCTGCTGAGAGATATTATCAACATCTACGTTATTCGAATTAGAACGGGGGATGGTGCGGCAGTTGGAGGACAGAGTCGACTCACGTGTTCTGGATGGTTTAGGCACATGGTGAGGATGGTCGTATTGAGATAAGTGAAGAGGTTAATGAAAGTGGAATATGAGTGGACGTAGGTCTAAAGGTAGAATAAAGTTTGTGTGTATGGATGGCGTGAAGCAGGCGTTAGAAAGGAGAGACATAAGTGTGGATGAAGCGAGAGAGCGTGCAATGGACAGGCGTGTGTGAAGAATGGTTGTGAATGGATGAGTTTTGACTCTGTTCTGAAATGCTTTCCCGCCCGTGATGTCTCATTAGGAAACGGGATTGGACATGGGTGGGTTTTTGATTTGATTCGAGTCTCATTCCCGCCAGAGCATCAACGTAAGTCATAATAGGCTCCCCCGTAGGGCTCGACGATCATTGATTAAAGCAGGCTCGCACGCCTAAGTGTGCAAGGAAAAAACAAAACAACGCTTTTTACGTTAGAAAAAAGTGAAAGTTTTTGCAATGTCAGACGCACGCTGGTGCGCAAAAAAAAACGCTTTCTCGAAACGGACCTCCACGTCCAATCCTCTAGAACTTTAAGTGTCATATGTACGCACCCTAGTGCGTACAGGTAGCATCGTCGAGATTAGTACAAGGTCAGTGGCTACACGGGCAAATTCAGCTCCGACAGCAACGCAACACAATATTTACACGGTTTAGTTGTATAAATACAAATCATTTATTTAGGTAAGATAAAGACTCAGATGAAACAAAACGAATCCTCGCCTCCAACCCCTCAGAACCTCATGCGTTATATGCCCAAACGCCAGTGCGCACAGATAGTATCGTCGAAATTGGTACAAGGTTCACGGCGACTCGGACAAAGTCAGCTCCAACAGCAACGCAACACAATATTTATAGCTACGCGGCCTATTAGATTGTTGGTACAATTTCTTTATTCAGGCAAGATAATGACTCAGGCAAAACGATTCCCCGCCTCCAACCACTAAGAACTCCAAGAATAACATGCACGCGCGACAGTGCGCAAGCCAGTATCGTCAAAATTGGTACAAGGTCTATGGCTTCACGGATTAGATAGACTTCAACCGCAACGCGTCACAAGGTTTTATAGCTACGCAGTCCAGGTCAACCCCAAAAACTGCATATGGCCCGTGCACGCGCGAGCGAGCTTAGACTGAAGAAAAAATACTTATTCACAAAATCACCAACACGAACTCCCGCACAAATACTCCAGCGTTATAATATTGTGGATCGTGAACAAGAAAGTAAGAGCAGGTTTGTCATGGGCAGAAAACTGCTCAGATTATTGATTTCGCACTGATTGTTCAAGGGGATAGGGCGCGGGGGGGGGGGCATTATTCTTTTGGGTCGCAAAAGAGCTAAATGAATCCCGGAGGGTGACCCATGTCCCCCGTGCCTTCTCGAGCTCCCAGAGCCTCCGAGACGCCTCAGCTCATCTCGGCTTGTCTTGAATCATTTCGCCCAGTTTCGGCTCGTCGCGACCAATTCGACTCGCCTAGACATGTTTCGACTGATCTCGACGCACCTCGACCAGCCTCGACGAGACCCTCGCCCCCCGCGCCAGCAATCCGCGAACTGTAATGGTTATTTGTTCCACTCAAGCATCTCACATAAACATCCTTCTGTGTATGGGTCTTACAGCGCTGGGAGGGGGGAGCAGAGGTTCCAGGATTCAGAGAGGCCTCGAAAGGGTCCCGCAGTTTCTCAAAAGGGTCCTAAAGGGTCTCAAGGGTGTCCCAAAGGGCTCCAGATAGGTCCAAGTGGATTGCCCCAAATCCACCTGGTCTCCCAAGTCCCCTGGGTTCCCGAAACCCCGGGTCCCCGTCCCGCGGGTGCCACGAAAACCTCCCCTCCCTGGGTCACCTTGTCTCAACCAACCTCGATACATATAATAATAACCAATTCAAAATCTATGCCCATGAAAAAAGGGCAGACAGAAATAATAGAGCCCAAGCAAGAGGAAATAATAAAATACTTAAATAAAGTGTTAATGATCTATAAAATGAATAATCATCCATCCACCCCAAGACATGGGTGGGGATTGGACCCGTTACTATGACGCAGCAGGGGCAAACCAATTGAGCGGTCGGGCATTGCTACTGACACTGATTTCGATCGCACTCCTGCCCTAGCGCGTGTGTTGCGGGGTCTCCCGGCCGGACCTTTCAGCGCAAAACGGCCTAATGCGTTCAAGTGTATTAGAGGAAGGAGTGTGAGATGCACCTTGCTGTCGGCCATCCCATTCCTGTTGGATTCGGCCTAGTGTTTGTACATCTGTATCTGTGAAACGTTGAAAAACAACTAGGAATTTTCAATCATTAATCGATTTGATAGGGATTTTCGTTCAGACAATCGTCTCAAAACAAGTGCAGAATGAATTTAGCCCACAATTGTTTTCATTTCACTTGATTGCAGAGCATAACATTAACATCCAAGTTTTCTGAGTAGTTAGTATATAACACGAAAAAATGTTGGCTACTGTACAGTAGCAAGAGAAAATTCATTTAAGGTTAGTCTAAAACAAGGAACCAAAAAACACTTCCCAGGTGGAATTTCATTTAATATTGTATCTTGTTGTGTTAGGTATACTTGAACATAGCTTCTTAAAAAGTCTACAAATCAAATATCCATTAGGTTGATATACGTCTCAAAAAATCACCCTTCAAGATTTCGGTTGGACTTAAATCGTTAACATATTTTATTCTGTTACTGTATATAGCTACATAAGCAGTTCGCTACATGAACTTATGCACTGTCTCAACTCGAGCAACGAACCAGATAGAAATATAATCAAGTCCCTTCGGACTAGAATGCAGGCAAGGTTGTTTGGTTTACACACTAAAAAAAATGGTTTTAATGTTTGATTCTTTTTCCTATTGGTGAGAAGGGTGATGAAAGTGGAGGTAAGCCGGCTTAGGCCTAGAGGAAAACAGAATTTTGAGTGAATGACTAGCGTCAGTGTGAAAGTAGTGAGAGAGTATGCAACGGATAGGTTTGATATGTGGACGGATATGAATGGACAAATTTAGATGCGGCCCTGATGACCTTCCCGCCATTTGCGTTGTTGTTCTTTAACTCTAGCTGCTCCCGCGGTGGAGGAGCCACGGCCGAGGCACGATCCGGAAGCCCGGATACCTACTGACATGTGCACGTTGGGAATGTTACAACAGGTGCAGGCCCCTATATTAAACCCATACCCCTAGGGAAGTCGATCCTGTCTCGCGGGTGCTCCCACAGATCATGCATCGACATGATATTGTTATTGAGCCTGCCGGAAGTAATTGCTGGACACGACGTCATGACGGACCGTATCGGGCGAGCTCCAGCACCGCTAACAGATATCGGAAGGGACGTTCCCAATCTCATGATGGTATGACTGGAGAGCCGTGCGGTGCCCGTACCTTAGTCGCAACAGATGAACCCTCTCACTCCTGGGCAACCTCAACTCCTCCCCGTCCACCTCTGGTGGGTGACTCTGTAGGACCGAGTTGATGACGGTCAGCCAGTACAACAGCTGTGACGTGTGTGTATCTGTTCGTGCATAATTTGTTGACTGTATGAAGGGGAATAGTAGTAGTTCTCTGAATCGCCTAACTCCTGGCTGATGGTGGTGTAAAGCGACATGAAGCAAATGTTTGTTCACATGCATCCCCAAAACAGTGACGAGCATTCCTTATCACTGTAGCTTACTTCCCGCACACATTCAAAGCTGCATGTAATAAACAAATAGATGTTTTGCATCGACACAATCATAGGAAATATTAACCTCTCCCAAATACCTAGAAGTTTCTAAACTGAAATATGTTAAGAAAATAGCCTCACCCTAAACGTTTTGTGAGAAAGCAGCCTAACCAAATACTGCTAGATGCTGGGGGGGGAATACCTCACTGATCTATACCTTGGCCAGTGTTAAAGGCAATACTGCAACTAGATACTTCCATCAATTAACTACATAATCATGACTCATCACAGGAAAATTGAATTGCGTAATTTAAAAAGTATTTAGATATAGCATCGCGCCCAAGAGGACCTGTGGGAAGAGAAGATTTACCTAAATACATAGGAGCAGTAGAGCCGGTCGACGTCTGTGTAGCGAGCGTCAGCTATCCTGGAGTGCAGACGCTGCACTGCCACGCACGCCAGGGACACCATCAGCCAAAAGTAAGGTGACTCAGAGAACTGCAACAGGTCAAACGATGTTAATTAGCCGCTGGCCAATGAGTACAGGAAAAAGAATAGCTATGTTGCATTAAGTGAAGTGAGTGACACCATCATCCAAAAACAATGCTACTCGGATAACTGCAACAGGTCTAACAATACTAGTTAGCTACTTGCTAATGAGACGCTACAGGAAAAGAGATAGCTATGAAGCTACAGGCAAGGTTATTCACTGGCAACAGCACTGGTGCCATCGAACACGGACGGATATGTGACATCGTCACTGGTATTAAACACTATTGAATAACAAACCATCTTACATTCTATGAAGCTACAGGCAAGGATATTCACTGGCAACAGCACTGGTGCCATCGATCACGGACGGATATGTGACGTCGTCACTGGTATTAAACACTATTGAATTACAAACGATCTTACAGATACAGACACTAGGCCGCATCCCCCAGAAAGAGGGGTGGCCGACGGCAAAGCGCACCTCACACCCTCACACTCACACAACTTAGCCCTTTTGTGCTAAAGGGTCCGGCCGGTACCCCCTCAACATACACTCTGGGTCACGAGTGCAGTCCTAGGATTCGTCGTCAGCAGCAGCAGGGTCCGACAGGTTTCACTGGTTTACCCCCGTCGCGTCATAATGGCCAGGCCCCCCCACCCACGACCATCCCGACAACGGGATGCCAAGGGCGGGAAAGCCCATCAGAGCAGCGTCAAAATCCACCATTCACAACCATTCTCCACTCACGCCTGTTCATTGCATTCTCTCTCGCCACCCCCACATTCATGCCACTCCTTTCTAACGCCTGCTTCACACCATCCATCCACCCTAACTTCGGTCTACCTCTAAGCCTGCGACCACTCGCCTCCGCATTAATCACCCTTTTCCCCAATCTCCCTTCATCCATCCTCCTCATGTGCCCGAACCATCTCAGAACACGCGAATCCACTCGGTCCTCCAACTTCTTCACCATCCCTGTTCCGATTCGAACCGCGTCGTTGGTGATCCGGTCTCTCAGCGTTCTCTAGCCATGCTCCTCAAACATTTTATCTCGAAAACATTCAACCTTCTTCTCTCCTCTGCTCTCACCCTCCTACTCGCAACTCCGTAGAGCACAGTTGGGACAACAACACCCTCATACAGCCCTCTCTTTGCTTCCATCCCCAACGTCCTACAGCTCATCACACTCTTTAGTGCACCCAACACTTTACATCCCTCCTCACTCGCGCCTTCATTTCAGTTTCCACTGGTTCAGTTATCTCCACATGGGAACCCAGATACTTAAAACACTGAACTTCCTCCAAGTGCACTCCATTTAGGGTGACACTAATTTTGCTCGCATCAACAGTCCTCGAGCATCTCATAACTTTACTCTTACACACGTTCAGTCGAAGCTTCCTCCTCTCACACACTCTACCGAACTCAGACACTAGCCTACGTAGCTTCTCCTCTGAATATGCAACAATACCATCAAACAGCTCACAATGATGATGACATGGTATGTATCATCTGTGTATTATGATAATTCTGTAACTTGGACTAACGGTCATTGCCAATAAACCTTGATGACCTAAAAAATACAGATAAATGGGCACAGCACTATATTGGATTATTAGAGTGATAGAGTTTACAACTTTGTGGAGTAGGTCCTTCAGGTGGCAATTGACTAAGGAATGTACGGGTGTCACAGGAGGTACATGAACAGCTAATGTGCTGTAGCCATATGGTTCCAGCAAGCCTCGGGTGGCAGCTAGTAGCCTTCTCACTCGACCTGCCATGATCCAGTGTTTGAAGAACTTGCAGTCGTCCTTTAGATTAGATTAGAGTGACGAGGCTTTCTCGCGCACTGGAGCCATCGTCCTTCTGTCGTCGAATGCCAAACCAGCAAACAGTGCTGCATCAAGTTAGTCTATTTTCATTTTCTTTTTGTTTGAGTTAGGTTTACTACTGCGCAAAGTCTAAGTCCTCTACGCAGCGAACGTCTATGGTATGTACGTGTGCTACAGGAGGTACAAGAACTCCTAAGGTGCTGAAGCCATTTGGTCCCAGCACTCCCCGGATGGCAGTAAGGAGGAATAACACACTAACTACCCTGCTTCAAAGCCCCAAGGATCCGCAGTAGTCCTTAAGGCGAGAGGAAAGATGAAGAAGACACAAAACGGGGATCCCATGCATGAGATCTACACTAGGTGTAGGGAAATTCACGCATGAGAACAGCAGGAAGGGAAACAAGCAGAAGGAATAGTCGTAGAAAAAGGTTGCATGAAAGGAAGCGCACAACTTGGCTGTTATTTGCCACCCGAAAAGATAATAGTTAGAGCCGGTACGTGTATGTTCGAGTGCGTATCTGTGTGTGCGCGCAAGTGTATGTGTGTGTTTGTGTGCAGCGACTATTAGGAGAGTTGTTAAGAAGGAGTCTGAGACGAGTTTAAAGAAATTTGAACTAAACATAAGATGCAAATGAGGTAAATAAAAATTAAGCAAATCAGGATGGGGGGAGAAAAGGAGAGATAGTGAAGGGTGAAGAAGAGGGGAGTCTGAAGGGAAATGAAGGTGTTCACCCCCAGCAGGGCCCAATCAGTGAAAACTGTCAGGCCCTGCTGCTGACAACGGATCCTCGGACAGCACTCGTGACCCAGAGAGTGTGTTGCGGAGTTATCGCCCGGACCCTTTAGCACAAATGGGCTAGGTTGTGTGAGTGTGTGACGGGTATGAGGTGCGCCTTGCCGTCGGCCACCCCCCTTTCTGGGGGATGCGGCCAAGTGTCTATATGTATCATATCAAGATGATGTTTGAGAGTGAGAACCTTGGTTTCCCCATGCAGATGAAGAAAGGGTGTGGTCTGTGTACAGTCTTGTGTTCGTGGTGTTGTGTGATGATTGTAAGGTCAACAGCGTATGTACAAGCTAATGTGGGTGTTGGGTTGTGTTGGTGTAAGCAGGTTGTGAATGAGAGGATGGAGCTCCGAGAAACAACATTGGGGAAGTGGCGGATTTTTGATGGCTTGTTATTGTTGACTCTGTTTTCAAGTCTGCTAGAAAAGAAATTAGCAAACTACTTTTTGTAGTTTGGATAGATGTGTGGGTTGATTACCTTGTTTTATGATGACGCATCTTGGAACACTGTGTCAAAGGCCTTGCTAATGTCAATGGTGGATAACAGGGTGAGATCGTTTTCAAAAGAGACAGATAAGGTAGGAAACATAAACTAACCATAAGAGGTAAATAAAATGCAAATAAATAAAGTAATTTTAGGATGAGGGAGAGAAGGAGAATAGTAGAGGGTACTGAAGAGGAGTTGGAAGAGAAATAAGAGGCTCATTCATCCCTACCTCCCACATCGGCCATGACTCAGTGCAATTAGTGAACCTAACAGATGCCTGGAGTGGAGAGGAGGGAGTCATGGCAAAAGAATCAGCAACATCTGCCCCATAAAACTTGTTGTTCACAGCTATGAGAAGTATTAAATGGGCCTGTACATTACATGAGCCAATACATATAGATACCTACTCCACCAGCTTTAGTTCATGAGAATGATACAGTAGTTTCCATCTCGTAATTTAATAAAAGTTGTTTAACTAACATTCATTTTACAAGCCAGAGCAAGATACTTCAATATGCACTAGTCCCTGCTAATAAACAGGCTAGATACTTCAACATATCCTAATCCCTTCTAGCAAACATCTGTATGCTACTACCAACACCAGTAATGAGTTATCTTAGAGCTCACCGTAATGTCCAGGTCTCCAAGCACTGCCAGCAATGCCGTTAGTAGCGTCAGCACGGCCGCCACCACCCCAGTTCTGGTCAGGGTCATGCCAGCACTGTGATCACTGCTTACTGACGACCGTGGACTAGGGCCCTGATGACGCAAACCAGGGAACACCTCCAGCAGGTACAGCACCGAGGCCAGCGTGTTGTGAAGACACAGGAACATGCCAATGCTCTGCTCAAAACACACTATCATCAACAGCTACAGGCATAATTTACCATAGCAATAGGTTCAGGCACATCACACACATAGATAAACGGGTTCAGGTACAATTCATCTGTGGCACATATGTGGTAATCCCGTAGCTACTTCTCAGTGCCATGACAATGAAGCCGATTTTTTTCATCTTATGGGCAAGACAGACTTTAAGAACATGTAATATAAATCAATTGAAGATTACCAAGTTAGACTAGGATATAAAAGTTAGTCTAATTCAGTACTGAAGAAATAAAAATTTAGGACAAAGATATTACATTTGCTGAAATGATTAGGGAAGAATTTCAACTGAAATTGTTTGTCCAGTACAGACTACAATAGGCTAGCTGTATCAAACAATATCCAATTGATTGAATGCAATTTGTACAGTAGCTAGCTACTGATAGCAAAGAAATTATTATTTAGAAGCTAGCTTTTTATAATTAAAAGAGACAAATAAAATCAACATAAGGGGATCTATGTTAAGATGGTTTTAGGAGATATGAACATAAAAAACAAATTAAGATAAATAAAAACTAGCTACTGAACCCGGTTTGTGTTTTGACGCTTCCAAATTTGTGTTTTAAGGCTCCCCGAATTTATATTTTAACGCTCCCGAGTTAGTGTTTTAATGCTCCTCAAATTTGTGTTGTTTAAGGCTCACCAAATTTGTGTTTTAACGCTCCCCGAATTTGTGTTTTAATGCTCCCCGAATTAGTGTTTTACCGCTCCCGTACCGAATTTGTGTTTTAACACTGTGTGTCTTTGGCTGCCTGGTGAATGTTTTCCTAGAAGATCTTCATGAATTCTGATCGAGTCATGGAGTGCCAGTTTGTTGTCGATATTGAGCCACAGTAATTTTTCGAGGAGAGGACTTACGTGGTCTTGTTTTCTGTGGTTACCATTGCATGCTATTTTTGCCGCAAAGTTTATACAACATTGTACTTTTTCTTTGAGTTTTGTTGCATTTCCCTCAAATTGATAGACAGTAGTTAATGTGAGAAAATATCATAGCGTGGACATTCAGTAATTTTATTTTGAAATCCTTCTTTTTCGGAGTTTAGGAACCAAAGTGTTCAATTCAACTTGGAACACAGAGTAGTTACGTGGTGTTTGAAGGAAAGATCGGAATGAAACCATAATACCAGACTTATAACTTCATCTCCAACAGGAATGTCAGATTTGCCTATCCTGATAGAGAAATTCATTGGAACTGCTTTTCTTTTCGAGTTTGAGCCAAACAAGATGCATTTTGTTTCTTCAGAGTTAAGCTTGAGTCCATTTATATCATACCAAAATTTCGGATTAGTTATGGCTGTCTCAGCGTCGTCTTTCAGCGCATCCAGATCTGACGGTTTTCATGAAAGCAACATTTGAACATCATCGGCAAACATTACCATTTGAGCTTGCTTTTTTTGGTATTTTACAGTCGATGTCATTAAGAAAAACCAGGAACAAAGGGGTAAGCATCGAAACTTGGGTTACCCCAAATGGCAACTGTGGCCGAATTTGACGTAGTTGCATTATCGAGTTTAACTGATTGATGCCGATTCATCAGATAATTTTCGAACCAAGTAGTCTATTCCAATGTTGCGGAGCTTGCCAAAAAAATTGTATGGCTAACACTGTCAAATGCTTTTGATGTATCCCTTGAGGACAATTGATCCTGCTCAAAGGTGGAACGTTGAAGTTGCAAGAGCCTTAAATCGTCGTGATCAACTAATGCGCATCAAATGAGGGACAACACCGCAGAGGCAACAGAACTGCATCGCCTGGCGTGTAGGGCAGCTACTAGGCTAGTTCAATCCTCTAAGCGTACGAAAGATAAAAACATTGCAATTAGGCCAACAAGCGTAGAATTGCTAGGGACTTGGTTGGTCCGCTAATGGATGAAGATAATGTCCTCAGAACGTTACTTGAGGACATGACCAGTGTCCTGAATAGCTTCTTCTGCTCAGTGTTCACAGTTGAGGGCCCCGGCTACGAACGAGATACTGTTTATGCTGGGGAAGTCAGCCTCAACGACATTGTTTTCAATTTAGAGAAAGTTGTCAAACAACTTGAGGGACTGGACATTAACAAATCGATTGGTCACGATGGACACAAACCAAGAGTTCTTAAGGAGACTCGAGAACAATTGGCGGATTCCCTGACCCACATCTTCAACTAATCGATGACGAGTGGCGAGGTTCTCATAGACTGGAGAGTTGCCAATGTCACGGCAACCTTCGAGAAAGGTGACCGACAATCGCCCAGCAACTATCGACCGATCAGCTTTACGTCGATCGTGTGCAAAACCATCGAGCGATTGATACGAAATCACCTCGTCGATACAACGGACTCATTCATGACTCTCAACACGGCTTCCGCCGCAAGAGGAGCTCTCTGACGAATCTGCTGGACTTCTTCAATGAGGTGATCAACGTGTACGACCGCCGCAAAGCAGTGGATGTCATCTACCTAGACTTCCAAAAAGCCTTCGACAAAGTGCCACACAGGAGACTGCTACACAAAGTCTCTGAGCTCGGCATCGGTAGCAACGTACTTCGCTGGCTGTGCACCTAGCTGACAGGATGCAAGCAAAGAGTCACCAACGGCCAGGCTTTGTCCGAGTGGGCCCCTGTTACCTCTGGGGTGCCCCAGGGCAGCGTCTTAGGTCCTAACCTCTTCCTCATATATGTAAACGACATGGATGCGGGGCTTCTGTCCTAGGTATCAAAGTTTGCCGACGATACGAAGCTCTGCCATGCAGCATGGAGGGAGAGACAGAGTTAAGATTCAACAGGATCTCGAAAAACTTGTCCATTGGTCGAAAGCGTGGCAGATGCCCTTCAATGTTGCAAAATGTTCAGTTATGCACATGGGGTGTTGCAATGCCAACTTCAACCACACGATGGCAGGAAGCAATCTAGCAACTGTTGACCAGCAGAGAGAATTGGGTGTCCTTTTCTCAAAAGATTTGAAATGGAACGTGCAGGTCAGAAAAAGTTACAAGATAGCTAACCGTAACCTTGGTTTCATATCCCGTAACTTCCTCTGCGAAACGAAAGACATAGTACTGCTGTAGTACACGTCCCTCGTCCGTCCCCACCTCGAGCATGCAGTCCAATTCTGGTCTCCACACATGAGTGGGACATAGCCAAACTGGAACGAATCCAGCATTGTGCAACTCAGCTCAGCCCGCAGCTACGCCACCACAGCCACGAGAATAGGCTTAAAAAGCCTGGCCTCATCACCCTTGAGAAACAAAGGCTGAGAGGCCAGCTCATTGAAACCTTCATTAAAAAAATACTTGAAGGAATTCAACAACGTGAGCCTTGTCGGCCTCTTCGACTGGGACCACAACATTTGTACGTGGAAAAACGTTTTGCTTCAACAATAACGCAACACGTTTTCCCGAACGCAATCTCGCGGGTTTGGAACGACTTACCAGCTGCGGTAGTTGGCTCTGAACCTGTGAATGCGTTCAAAATTTGGCTCACTACGTCAATAGTTTAATGTGAGAACAACACTACTTTCTCTGTAGCTGATGAGATTATAATTATAGGGATAGAGGGAAGGAGCATGACATGGCTCTCTTCACAATTCAAGCTATAACTACTAATAAATCCATTATTAGTAACAATAATAGCATTGTTGCTGGTAGTAGTAATTGTTAATTATTACTCATAATTTCATTATCAGTCACAATGTAATGATTGCTATTGCTGACCAACTCAAGCAACTAAAAAAAACTTCATACTGGAAGGGAACTCTTTCTACCATTAACATTGCAAGTACAGACAGACTGATAATACTGCGTTGCAAGTATAGACAGACTGATAATATCCCAAGAACAATCATTCCTACAGGAATTCACCAGGTGAGAGGTGTCACGGTGACTCACATCCACCCCTGAACCCATGCCAGGGCCACCGGTACTGCGTGTGAGCCCGTAACGGCGGTACTCGCTATCGCCCATCCTGCTAGCCTGGAAGCCATTTGCTGTCCCCTAAGTGTGATAAGCAGATGAGGGATTATGGCATCATATGAATAGACACCAATTCAAAAGAAGAGCTTGCTCAACTCAATGCGGTTGTGAAAACTTGGAGGGATACCATATATTTTTACTCTTTATTTTCATTATTCTGATGTGGTACGTTGACAAAATTCACCCCAACACCTCATGATATACGGAAATCAAACCGGCACAAGGAGGAGAGCTTTGCTCAACTCTACGGTACAAAGAAGATTTGACATATCATCTATTATGAACCAGTGCGGGTGAAGTCTGCCAGCAACTCAGCGTCGCTTGCCAATGAGCGGCAACAACAGCTTACCCCATATACCGCATGATATGCAAATATCAAACCGCACCAAGGGGAGAGTGTTGCTCAACTCTACGGTAGGACATCGATTAGACAGATATCATACATTGTTGAGGCAATGAGTATCTTTTCACAATGGATCCTTGTTGTCATGAAAGGAGAGAAATGGGGGATAACATGAAAGGAGAGAAATGGGGGATAACATCCATCTGTTGAATCAGTGAGTAGCTTCTTATAGAGGGCCACTGTTGACATGATGCTTCTCTTGCTTTCCTTCTCTTCTGCTTCCCTTGGTTTGGCAATGCCAGTTTCCTAGTAGAACAACATTTCTTAGAGATGCCCTTTCAAAATCTCACATTGAAATAATCCTCTGGTGTCTCACCCTAAAATATATAAGGAAATATAATGACATATTACAGATGCCCTCCAGCATCTCACCTTGAAAGTCATTCCTTTATAGCTACAGTGTGAATGAACTAACCGTCTTCTCTCTCTTGTAGCACAGATTTGGGCGAGACCTAGTGCAGCAGGGAACGAAGAGATGTATAGCTATGTGCTAGCCTTTTCTCCACAGATGTTAAATTTTTTTTCAATATTAAAAAACTGGTTCTGCCCTTTTTTGGACTAAAACTTTGCAATAATTGTTTTTCAAAAATTTAGAAATATTTATGATTTATTTGACTAGCTGGATGTTTGAGCCCCAATCTAAAAATTCAAATATTGGTCCTTGCCCTTTCTGGATTAAAAAATCTTTCAATAACTGTGTTTCTAAATTTTAAATACTTTAGTATCTGCTGATTAAACATGATAAAAGGTAATTTCAACATAAAATATTTTTGCCATCCTTGGATCAGAACATGCAGTAATAATGTTTTTCAAAATTTAGGATACTTGCATTTCTTCTGACTAAACTCAGGAGATGCCACAACCAACTCTTTTTCCCAGGAGATGTCACTCCCAAGTCTCACCTTGAAGTGTTCCAGCCTTTAAAACAACCACTTGTGTACAGAAGACCTAATCTTTTAAGCACATAGGGGAGGACCACTACTCAGGCAACTGGGTAAGGTGTTCCTCCCAAATGTGCACATACTTGTCAAAATTTAATCCCCATTTGCTCCTTTGGAAGTTGACTCAATACTTAGTTGGAGTCCATCTGACCCAACTTCTGGAGCAAGCTGACAGGCATGCGCTAGGGGCGTGTCCGTCTCTGCTCGACAGTCTGAGATGAGATTGCCTGAAACCTAAATTCTTTGCTTCACTTCTTGCTTGCCCCATTCCTGAAATGTTGTTCAGAAAGTTGACTTTTTCTTGTCTGGGGCTGAAATGTCAGGGTAGTAGTGGGGTGGTGGTAGTAGGTAGTGGTGGTCCTTCTCATTTCTGTCCTCACAACCTTCCTTTTTCATATGTGTGCATGAATTTCTAAAGCTTTGTTCACTATCCCCCACTCTTCTTTAACTTCTTTCAAAGGAAACATTAGCACTCATACTTGTTTGTTTTTCTTAATCTAATAGCTATAATCTACCTACTGGATGAACATTGCATCAAGCTATATAGCAACACCAGCTCATCAACAGCTAGCTAACATATTGATTGTTGAACATGGCACACAATTTTTTTTTTCAAATTTTACTTGGCAGTTAGGATAATTTTTGCGAACAGAGTTAACATCTCATCAAAAATATTAAAAATATTTCTAATTAGGAAGCTTGGCTACGGCACTATACTGTTCGGTCTAGCAACCTGACATTATCATGAACAATATCATTAATAGCACACCTAAAGTAGGTATCAAACTGATTCTAGCTTGGTTGCTACTGTTAGGTTGAACAATATAACAATACATGAGCAGTTACAAAAATGAATGCATAAATAAACTAGCTACACAGTTTGCTGTTTAGCAAACAAAAATCTATGGATCATTATTCCAAGCTTACCAAGTTGGCCAGAGCCTTGGAACTGGCTACAATCCCAGCCACAAAGAAGAGGAAGGAAGGCAGCAGCGATATAAAACCTGACTTGTCGAGTGGTGTAGGTGACACGGCCAGCCATTTTGATTTGTACAGAAGAAGCCGTAGTAATATTCCACCCACTAGTGTTTGCCAGCCTTGGTAGATAGTGGGGTAGGTGAAACCCAATACAGAGAGAACATACTGAAAGAAAACATATTTTTTTAGCAGCTAGCTAGCTACATCATACATGCAAACTTGAGATAGGGTATTTTGAAGAAGCTGTTACAACTTTTTATACCTACTTTTTCTTGTCCATGATATTTTTCTAGTTTTAAAGGTCAAAATTGTTTTGTATTTATTGTTCATCAATTCTATTGATAGTTAGCTACCAATAAGGAGCAAATAGATTAGAAGTTACAGATGAACTAACTCACCTGAGGCAAATTATATCTTCTAGATGTTGCCCTTCAACAGCAACACACGAGTGAGCTCTTACAATAGCATTGACTCTGATGGACTGTAGCAGTGCAAGATTCATAGTAAGATCTCTCACTTTATGTTCACTGTCAATTCTCCTAAAGTCCATGACTAATTAAAGTAGACTCTTTCCTTTAGATATGCCCAGAGGAAATAGTTGAGAGTGGTATTTCTGGTGATCTTGGTGGCCAGGAAAGTGCACTTCAACGGGAGATAATGTTATTGCTTTCATGGTTTCATTAGCTCTATGGCCTGCATGGTTTTGTTGGTTGTGTGGCAAGTTGCACCATCTTGTTGAAACTACCACTTGTAACAATTGTGCAGATGACTGGAGCATGTGTTAATATTTTTCTTCATTGACTGTGTCTGTAAAACTAATATCAGTTACAAGATTTGTGCTATTATTAATGCAATGGTACATTAGGTGATGGACAATGCTCTTGTAAGAGCTTGCTTGTATATTGCCATAGAAGGGCAACACCTAAAAATTCTCATCTTGGAGTTAGTTCATCAAAAAGTGCTGATTTTTACCTTTTGATTGCTGTTAATGTAATTTGTGTACAATATATTTAAGGTTGTATTAACCTTAATAACCTGGGAATTTATTTATGAAAAACCCTGCAGTAAACAATAGTTTTAACTAGCTAGGAAGATCTTTCATAATGAAACAATGATCATAGAACTATACCTATCTGTAAATTTGTTCAATATTTTTGAAGCATTATTCAATCATATCACACATTTTTTTTATTCATCCTGCAGTTCCTAACTATAAGTCTTAAGATTTCAGTTCATAAATGCAGCTACAAACAACACTGTCTAAAAAAACTGCAGAGCTATTAACACACTAACAAAATAAATCTATGAGCAAGCCTCATCAAATATTTGTGTTCCCAAATACATGTTTTGGTTGGTCAGACTTATGAGACATGATCTGCAAATTCCACAATCCTTTGGATATAGATAGATATTCAATATGAATCAAGTGAGGATGATATCTAGGTCTTGAAAAGTTATCTGCTAATTTACCCCACCCTTTGACAACTACCCAATTGGATGTCCTCTGCTCTATCAGTAAGTAAATAGCTCACAGAGCCAGTCTAATAAATCTCCTAAAAAAACTCAGCAAAAGGTGACCACTTTCAATTAGTAGATAAATGAATCAATCTGAGTTGTAGATCTAGAACTACATTGTCAAGAATGATAACCAAAGGTCATGAGTGAAATCCTGTAGCTATTGCTCTTCCAAATATGATGTAACACCTTTCACTAGAATTCTTAGAGGGGTTAACCCTTGCTAACAGTGTCATGAAGGTACTATAACCATGATCATGGCAGAAATAGATAGAGCAATCTATTCAGCTACTCACCTTGTTAATGAAGACAGTTGTGCCAAAGAGAATTATATATAAAATAAAATTTAGGGTGCTGGGAAACATCATCTTCCTGAATTTGAATAACTTTTCATTTTTTCAGCAATCCAGTCTATGAATGGAACAGAAATAGCATGATAAAAAATATATATCTTGATTATTTTAATTTGTGGCTGATTTCATGTAGCTAACTAGCCAAGATTAGAAGAAAAATGAGGCCAAAAGAGAGGAAATTTATTGTTAAAATTTTTGGTTGTTTGAGCCTGATTTCATTTTAATAATGTATTAGCTGATTGCTATCCTACCTACATTTGAAATTTACCCCATTTTCAAGATATATTTATTGTCGGCATGGTTTTGAATCTTGGTCAACTACACGGTGGCAGTGCTAGTTCTACATGTATTAGCCAATGCAATCCATGAATGGTAGCTCATCTAGCTTGAAGAAGAAATTTGCTTGCATTATATATATATCTGGCTGAAATTACAACTTTCTTCTTTGTCAAGCTGTGGTGCATCAAAGCATGCCACAGATTGTGACTGACAACATGGTTTAAGGCTGCAGGTACAAGGTATGATTCTCTGCCTGCAGAACATGTAAATCAGGAAAGGTATCTCCAACACAAATGGTGATATAGCTATATTGGATCTCTTTGTAAGGCCCATTGTAAGTTTCTGCAACATAATTATTTTTTCAATATGTTTTTAGCATTAGGAGAATATTGGCAAATGATCTTGCATATTCTGCAAGCAGGTTGGTGGAGGAGCATGAGCTATTGAACAGATGTTGGATAGTCACCATCCAGTCCCAAGACTTCTCTCCAGCTAAATGCTAATGCCAGAACAGGACCAGAGGACCTGGATTGACCGACCTAATAGAGCAGTGGCTATGAGCACCAATGATGTTAAAGGTAAGTCACAGCAGACTCTGAACAAAGTTCAGAACATGACATCATTGCAGCCCTGGATAGTACATCTGGACCTAACAAGTACTGAAGGACAGATCAATGGTCCTGGAGGATGAATGCAACCAGACAAGTGCAGAAGGTGCAGGAGAGCTCATGAGTCATGACCGGAATGATGAGTACAGAAAGATTATTGACATTCTAGATGGGACTTCAGGACTGGAAATAGCAACATCACTCTTGGACCAACATCACTCTTCACATATATCCCGACCATATGACTGGGAAAATTGAAGCGTTACATCGCATTGTCACATCCATGATGCAACAATTGTTTGCCAAACGAGTGCATTATTGGCTTTTGTTTGAGTCTACTGCCAATTTCAGTATGGTTCCAAGCTGGATGTCAGGCACATGTGTCAGCCTGGTATTTCCTCTTCTTCTTTG
>SDVV010003066.1:0-21896 GCA_016164225.1 Gammarus roeselii | reverse complement strand
AAAATTTAATTCGTTAGATACTGTCCGAATTAACACATGGTGAAAGGCAGGATGTAATCACAATGCTATTCCATCAGGTCAAGGTAAGATTAATTAGTCCATCATAGTCCCTGTCAAACAAACCCAATTTGGGGAAAACGCGATCTCCAGATGCTGGAATCCGATCACCATTGCGAATACGATATTGTGTAAAAGAGAAAGGTTTCATCCAATATATGATGAGCAAGTTCAAATTCACCAAATAATTTCTCGTTCAATTATTACGCCCGAAGGATTGCTGAACTTCCTAAAAAAATACTATTTGTTGCAGAAACCTGGCCAGCCCTTTCATATCAATTGTAATCATATCAGATCTGTATTGTTTCGGTATCTGTTAGTTTGATCATTCATGTTTTGTTGTAAATTAATAATTTCCTGTTGTATACTCAGTTTCCTTCTTTCTCTCTATTTCCCAGCAAATTCCGTATCGCATTAGGTTGCTACAGAGCGTCGTAAACAGACAATTGAGAGCTGAGCGGCCTCATGTGTAATTGACTCACTTAATGCCAATCTCCCACAATCTACTCTGCCCAATACTATGATTTCCCAAACGATGCATAGGAAATCAATGGGCCATTAAATAACGTTTGTTTCCGAAGTACCCCCCAAAAAAACTTTTTGTTAGCGTTATTTTCTCCGTTTAAAAACACAGCGTTCAGGGTCGGCGCGAGTTTTGAAAGTATGTGTTAGTGGATCTTAATTCGATCGCAGATTTAGAACATATTTATGTATATTTTATACTATACATTCTAATATCAGTCTTCATTTGAAGAATCATGACTCGTAATAATTCGCTATTGCACAGTTATAAATGGTTCGTTCCTCAGTCGTCATTCAGTTATTTCGAAGTTAGATTTCATGATAGTTTACGCCTATGAAATTGTTTTCATTTGATTGCAGTTAATTTAATTTAATTAAATTCAACTGTTTACCTTCTCTCCCGAGTTTCTTTAGTCACCGTTTCAAAAAATTGTTGACCGAATAAAAGGGACGCAACAAGTTAGGGAAATTAAAATCACGTTGTTTTGTCGGATGGTGACAATTGGCAATATGTAAGATTGTCAAATTTCCCCTTCTTCACTTGCGTCTTTCCTGTGGTAACGAAACTGTATTCATGTCATTACGAATTGTGCAATTTTGCTTAATTGTACTTTAATGAGCGAATCAATTCATTTACGTTATGTTCATTTGGAGAATGTTATTTGTAGACTGTTTATTAATTTATTTTAGAAGCTCTATTGACAAGTAGATATAAACTTGCTATGAAAATCGGGATATTAACAGAGCATTGAATCAAAATATTCAAATCTAGAGTGCTTTACAAGGGCTTCATTTCGAATATAATAAAACAAATACTAACAGCTTATTGGCAACACAGCAAATTTACATTATATAGATTTACACGGTGGAATTTGATAGATGGGATGCAGTGCCTAGTCCAACCGCATTTTTTGATTGGCATGCTTCGTGATGACAGAACAACTTCCATATCAAACATGCAAACATTTTTATGAAGAAATATCCTATACAGGACTAACTTACGTCACATAAATATGTGATTAGCTAAATAAAAATAATTTAATCAGGGACTGAATGCAGACGTCAAAATAAATGCACATGCAATATTATAATTTCTAAGTGCTGTTATTTCTACAAAAAAAAAATTGAAACTAATCTGGAAGTTATTGTAATTATTCACAGTTTTAATTTCCAATGGATACATTCCAAACCCTTGATTTGACATTGCGGATAGGTTCAGGAGATAAGGTTGTAGCTACTTACTGTGTGGAGAAGCAATTTTATCTGTGAAATATGAAAAAATGCACGATCCGAAGGGGGGGGCAGAGTGATTTCTGGCAAGCACAGGTGATCCGGATCTAATCATAATTATTTCATTCATTAGAAGAGGTACGGGTATAAGTGCAGTCTTCTGTGCTGGATGCCAAAATACTGTTACCATCTATCATAGTAGGTTAAACTTTTAACTGTGTAATTATGACATAACTTATTCCTAAGCAAACGGTCTGTTAAAGAAGGACGCATTTTGTACAACAGATTAATTTGAACAACATTTTACACACGGCAATCCTAATCACGAAGCACTTGCACAGTATAAGTTTTCAAGGTAATAATATTTCAGTTTGTATATCAACTTTGTGACCGCAAATTATTCCCGCACAGTCAACAATTAACTTCGCGATATCCAGTTTCAGTTCCTTCCCTTCGAGGGCTTTCACATGTTTGTAATTAGGGATGCATTCCACGCCGGTCATTTACACATAGTAGTTAACAACATTCGTAGTGTTTGTGAAGGGAGGAAACAGTTTGTAGGTAAATAAAACAACAGTTCACAACTTACAGGGCATCGTCAAGCAGTTCCACAAAGAAGTATTGCACGTAATTGTGATACCGCTTCTAAAATAGAAAACGATGGACCCATCGTATATGAATAATTGTCGTCCCATTGCTATAGCTACCTGAATATTCAAAGCTCTGTAACATGGTATTTGTGCCTGATCTCAATTGTATCTGTTCATGACGGACAGTCAGTTTGATTGAAAGAGTGTTGTTGAGTGTAAATGGTGATTCTTGCTTTAGAATAAACCGTGCATGACGCAGCATTCCGAATCAAACGTCCTGTTACATAAGTAATGACTCTGCTGTCTTCAGGGGCATTGTAGATGAAAAGAAAGTCTGGGTAGAGTAAATCACTGGATTTTGAACTGAAAATCGATCGAGAGGGGAGCCGCTCCTCATTTAATTTGAGTTGCATGCTATTTGGTACAGAGAGTTTGAAGGGGAGCCACTCCTCATTTAATTTGGGTTGCATGCTAATTGGTACAGAGAGTAGAAAGGGGAGCCGCTCCTCATTCAATTTGCGTTGCATGCTAATTGGTACAGAGAGAAGGAAGGGGAGCCGCTCCTCATTTAATTTGAGCTGCATGCTAATTGGTACAGAGAGAAGAAAGGGCAGCCGCTCGTCATTTAATTTAAGTTGCATGCTAATTGGTACAGAGAGGAAAAAAAAATCCGGGTGAGGTAGTTCAAAATAAGCTGCCTAGCATTGTATCATCAGATTAATACTAGGAGGCCAATTGTCGCCATTGCTATACAATGTATACACCGACGATCTGAATCACCTATCAAGCAGGGAAAACAAAGGGCGTCATGTTTCCGTTTGTTGTGTTAATAATCTTAGTAATGCCTTTGATATGGTACTAATTGCTCCAACTCCCTCTTCGCTCTGCAATAACGTTGATATTTTTGAATTATTTTTGCTCTGGCTAATGATATTGTGTCTACGGTGATCGTATCAATTATTCGATGGTGTCGACTTGTTATGTGGAAAAATTTCAATATCCTGGGCATATTGTGGCTGCTGACTGCAGTTATGCTAAGCAGACCAGACGTCAGCTTGACGTTGCTAACATGCCGATAAAGAGGATCTCTTATGCGCAAAAGGAATCTAAAATACAGCTTTCAAAATCCCATTCCTATCCAATTTACTGCGATGTACATGGCAGATGGTTGGGCCAATTTAATATTTGAAACATGATAGTGACATATACAGACACATTTCGTCGACTGATGCAGTTCCCGCGTTCAAGGTCTACGATCTGGGTACTTGATGGAACACAACGTGCCATTCCATAAAGCGGCTCATTGCCTCATGACCAGTTTTTTTTTTAGAATTTTAATTTGTTCTAGCGATGCTCTCGATGGGTCGTCAATTTGAGAACGGTGTAGAAAAATACTGTACACTCAATACGGGAGATATCACGGATCCAAAACGTATATATTTATTACTAATGTGCCCTTTGATTCGACTTGTCTGCTATACCCTTACGGACCACTAAAATTTATTAAGAAATAAGTCAAGTGCATCATCTGTATTTCCATGTCCATGAATTTTTTAAATAAAATTGCTGTTATTATTTGTATACAGTTTGTAATCGCCAATAGACAAGCATGTTAAATTGGAGACGCACATCGGGTTAATAAGTCAGTATTACATAACTTGCCCAATTGTTTCGACGCGTCCTCTAAATATCCTATTTCGGGTGGCTTCACAAACACCGAATTTAGCTTACTTGCGTTTATTACCGAGTTATGTCGTAGCTATACATCGCAATGAAATTTTCAGCTATGTTGCATAGACATGACTGATCAATTGATCCTGAAAACACAATAATATATTTAGATGGACCATGATTGTTTATGCTGAACCATGAAGGACTATTGGGCCATTATGAACCATGCTGTAACACGGTGGACCACGATGAGTCCCCATGATCCACGATGGACGACGATGGACCATGATGGACCATGATGAACTATTATGGATCGAAATGGTATATAACCGGGCAGGATGTACCATGCACCATGTACCATGACGGACTCTTCTGCTGATGATATTATATTTTGAACCATGATTGACTCGAGTATCGAACTCGCAATCGCGATCACATTCGTAACAAGAATCTTTTCAATGAGTTCTGAACACGAATGGCAGCTGTGGTTTAGCTGCAAACCTCAGGTTGCCTTATGGGTGGTCAAGTTGTGCAGCTCTTGAAATCATCTATAAAACTTCTGCTCGGAGAGCCTGCACACAACAGAACAAATGTTGATGGCATCTTGTAACTTATAATATGGTGTTTCATTTCCACTTTGCAATGAGGCACCAAATACCTTACACAAGAGGCCTCATCAAATGAGGCTCCTTGTAACTTATACATGTTTACTCGGTAGAAACAGAAACCCTGGCTAGAGAGGGGCATCAGCATTGTGTCTAGAACTCGGAAACTTTCTTCAGTGGGACACCACATTATTACAGGCTAATACAATTGGTACAAAACCATACGTGACAAAACCTAGCAAATATAATAAAGCACAGCCCAACGGGGTGAAATCTTATGAGTGACCAGACACTGACTCATTCTTAAATCGGTCCATCAGGGCTCTCCTGAATAGGTAATATGGATAGCAATACACACGATTAAAGTTACCGCTCTAACACGTGACACAATATTATACTGACACCTTGGATGAGCGACATGCTAGTTATGTATCGAAACGTAGGACTGGTCTCACACCCTTCAAACTCATGATGGATTTGATGCCTAGTGAGAAATTTCAGTTGAAACAGTAAATTTTGTCACGATGAAGTAAATGTCGGTGACCATATGTACTTTGGTTATTTTTTCTTGAAATTAATGGTTCAATCCAATCTGTCTCGACATATTAAGAAGTGGAGAGGAGGGAACGTCCTTAACCAATGTCCCTCGCTTGTTAGAATGTAGAGGTAAACTTACTCCCCAGCTTTAGTTATAAGATAATATTAAATTCATCTAAATAGAAAATGAATGAAGAATTGCAATGAAAAAAAAAACATGTAAAGTATCATCAGTTGTTTAGTAGAATAGAAATCACGATTTCAATAGTTATTTTTTTCACGGAAGAGACATCACCTTCATTATCATGAAGTGTTTATATCGCCTTCGTTCACATGCTATATGAACGTTCATATATTATAAGAAGAGAGCACGAGTGGAGCTCTGTGTTCACGGCGCTCCACTGTTGCTTCAGGCTCACGCAGCACCACTGTTGCAATGTTCACGCCGCACCAATAGTGTTCTCTGCTCTCACAACACCAGCGATGTTCTCTGTTTACGGCGCACCATTGGTTCTATCTGCTCACGCCCCAGCACTAGTGCTCTCTGTTCACGACGCACCACTGGTGCTCTGTGCTCACGTCACACTACTATTGCTCCCTGTTCATGCCGTACTACCGGTTCTCTCTGCCCATACCGTACCACAACTGCTCTCGGTTCATCCGCACCACTGATGCTTTGTGTTCAAAACGCTCGCTGTTCACGCAGGGAAGACCACTGGTCTTCTGTGTTCTCTGCTCATGCAGAGATTCACGATTGAGGTGACTACCCAACATCGAGTTTGATCATTTGATGTTAAACTCTATCACCACTGATGACAGCGGAGTGTTCGATCCTATTCTGACCACCAGTATAAAAAACGGGGGCTCATCCAAAATTATTCGATAACTTAACAAGCAAGGACACATTGATCATGACATCGTTTCAATGAGGTCGAGTAGTTTATTTTTCTGCTAATACCCTCTTGAACAATACATGGGAATAACATGTCTCGCATTGGGAGTATAGTATATGCCTACAAAAGTGCGCTAGAGATAGGGACTGCAAATATGTCCTGGAAATACGGACTTCAAATATGCCCTGGAGATAAGAGGTACGAAAACGCCCTCACCGAAAACGTCGTGGTGAATATTATTTGGTTATGATTACTGATTAATAATGGTTGGTGAAAAGGTTTGTAAAGGATAAGTATTGTTGTATGAATTGATGGTATAGTTTCTTTAGTTGCCTTATTCGCAAGAAATGTTAGCCTGGCACATATTGGTTTGACTGTATATGTAGGGTCGAATTCTTTTTAATAGAATATCATATTATTTGGTTGAACTTATAGCGTTGTGATGCCATTTCATTTGGGTATTTATTGTAAGTCTTTGCTCAAGCAATAAGTTATTGTAATTTAGTGACACTTATAGCGTTGTGATGTTATCATCAGCCTCCGCTGGCACATATATTTGGAAACATTGCTAACCGAACATTATGACCGAGAGCTGCGTGGCGTGTGCCCTAGAAACAATGTAGGCCTTAGGCCTGTTACCCCTAGCTTAAGTTACACGAAGAAATCCCTTTTCTTGCATATTTTTCGGTCCCCCCCCCAAAGCAGGTGGTCCCACCATATGGATTACAGGACGAAGGAAACGTTGACGAGTGGAAAGTCATTAAGCTATCCAGTTAAACTTGACAATTCAGCATTGTATAGCCGGTATCTCATAACGTAGAAGGGTAGTGTTAGCTAAGGGGTATCTTAAATTGTAAATAGAACGAAGGGAGGAGCCTGTTAATTAGTTAACAGTCTAAGTTTATTTTGTATGCCAATAAGGCCAAGGCTTGAAGACACCACGCCTCTTTGGGGAGGGGCCCAAAAGGTGAAAGGTTCCCTTATTGGACGATCACTTCATACACATAAACGAGGCCCTCTCACATTATTTCAAGGTGTAGGTCTGAGGTATAGATCTCATACCATTCCAGTAGTGGATCCATCGGGTGGAGGTTGGGTCTTCGCCTGTGCGTAGCTTTCGCTTACTCTCTACGCTTTACACTTACTACATTTCTTTTTGCTGTTCATTTACACTTTTGTTCCGTTGTATCCGTTATATTACTGTTGACATGTTATTTTGTTCCAATTCGAAAAAAATATTATAAAACCACGGTTTAATCATTTGTACCTTGCATTTATACCTGATTATTCAAAACTAAATCAAAGAACACAACATTTGTGTCCAGCGGTGAGGGATATTAAAGCAAATAAAAATTAAATCAATCACTTCTTGCAAACAAATTAATATCATCACTTAACACTTTAAAACCAAATGCTTCAGCCCCTTACACGTGCCCTGCATCGAGACACTCGACCAGTGCCTCGCCTCTCGGGCACATGCTACCAAAGGAAAAAGGCAACAACGAGGGAAGGAAGGAAGAATACCTTCACTGCAGGCGGTAGACCCGAGAATGACGTATCGGCAGCCACCCGGCGCAACCACCACGGAAATGGCAGCACCAGATCCTTTACCTACCAGCACGGCAGTCTGTCAATTCCGGCAGGCCGAAAGGACAGTCGCATCCGAGATGGACTGAAAATAAATCACCGGACACGAACAGCTGACTGACAGGATTCCACTCGACGCATAGAGAATCGTAAGGCCCCTTCGAATTGCCACTTAACATTTTGAGAAAAACAAAAACAAAGAACTGTAAGTAACCTTACTAATTCTAGGAAGTGAAACAAGGAGCCCATCAAATCAAGTGTAATATATCGCGATCGGCCGTTCTCCCGTAAGAAGTGAAATTAGAGAGTTCGTAAAAATAAAAGCAATTACAGTTTCCAACAAAACTTTTCAATATATCTGCTCTCGAATTCATCAGCAAATGAGTCCAAAATTAGTTCTGAAGTGAATTTAGGTAGATGCGCGTAAAGGATTCGACCTGTTGCTCCAGCAATATTCATCTGAATTGTAGTCATGTAAATATTTCAAGAAAAAAATGAATCGCGGTGGCGGAAAATGAATTCTGAAATGCATAGAAAAATAAAATCATTATACAAATGAAAAAATGTCAGAAAATTAGGTTGAAAAACAAAACCATGGAAATATATGTAGGTAGATAATAAAATAGATAGCTTGTAGTTCACCGGTGTAGTATATAAGTTTTCTTTTTGTAGTATATAAGCATTTTTTTGTGTTAATTGAGCGTAGACAGCTGGTGATAAAAATCTTTATTCAATCGATCACTACGAAAAAAAAATCTGTAGTCATTGTCCCGTTGCGTAGCGTTCAGATAGTCTTGCGTTTCCGTTTTAAATTTCATACAAAATTTCCATGACCAATTGGTTAGGTGACACGTTTGAATATCTGATGTACGGTTATAAAATTTCAATAGTTCATGTAGAATCGATTTCGTGCGTTGCCAATAAATTGTGTGTAGCCTTCAGGGCTGCATAGAAATGCGGTATTCAATTGCAGAAAATTATAGTCCAAATGTTTTTTTTAAGTGTGAACACCACTGTCCGTAACGTTACGATATGTTCGTCGTAGGACGACCTAGACGCAAAAGCAAGTGATGTGCAAGTTGGACCTATGCGATATGGGAGTGTAAAACGAGCGAACGCGTGAATAGAGGAATGAATGAACAAACCGTTTCCAAACACACTCAAACCTATGACAAAACAATTCATGCGATAGCTCGGTAATTAAAGGGAGACGAAGGCAAATCGTTTCTAAGCGACAATCACTGACTCAAGTCAGAAGCGAAAAATAATAAGGATGAACCGTCTCAGTTTTTTCATATCAAAAAACGAGCAAGCAATTCTTTTCTGGAGAAGCAATGACTGACATACGAACAGGCAATGCCAATCCAGGTATGATTGAGTTTACATGGGACGCCTCATACACATTTTGAACGTTGGAATTTATAATGTTAGTTTGTCGTGGTAACTGAACGGACAAATGCTTTGAAATTAGGGCGAACGGCAGCCCACTTCAATCCCCGGGTGAACTAGCGTGGGATTAGGAGAGAGTAGAACCGAGCATCATGAATTTCAAAACCGTTAACTCCAATTTATCGACCAAGCAGAAACAATACCCGCAAATCATGCGTTCACAACGCGTTAACCAACAATAAAGTAACAAAAAATAACACATCAAGGCCACAACTTGAATGATTGTCTTATGACCAAACGTGAAATGCAGTGTGTCCGATGTAAATATTAGTGATGCGTATCTAAGTCCAGTTTATTGAATACATTAGGAGATGAGGTGAAAATATGTAAATAATAAGATGTGTGAGGGGTAAACCTGTCACCTATGTGCGATATTCACTATGTCCATAATAATGTGTAAGGTAATTATTCTATACGTCATGTCTCCCGAATTGTGTAATTAGATCATAAGCTTTGTTCCATTTTGTCTGTGCTAGTTAAACGGTAGCTTAAACCAACATATGCTGAAATGAGCAAAATAATACGATGAAACTAGTAGACAGTCTCTATCCCATCCTTCCGTGGCCCCTTGTTGAACAGGAAAAAAAATTGTATAGATGGGTACAGGAACGTGTCCAGCACATGGTTGCAGGCCCTAAGCAAAATATCATAGTATAATACAAATTTGCATTCAGCTATCCCAATAACATCAAATTGGCAACTGTGGCTGGATCATGCGTGCTAGATACAGATGCAGATACGGACACAGTGACAGGGTCTGGCAAGGTCGAAGCTGCCGCTGTTGCGTAAACACTAACCTTGTCTATCTGGCAAGGTCGCAGTAGCCGCTCTGAGAAAATGCTGAGGCAAGCTGCCACTGTTGTGCAGACAGTGGCATGGTCGGACAAGGAAGTCGCAGCAAGAGTTCATGCAGGACATATAGCTGGGGGTTATAACAATAGACAGTAATGATTGCATTCATTTAAGATGTCGTATGTAGGCAATGTTGAGAGGTTGGTTCTAAGCCATTTTGTTACGTGCGGAAGGGGTCTGCGTGCCCCAGTAACCGACCCTCCAATGTTGATCGGGAGGATGTTTTAGAACAGAGGGTATTAATCGTAATGTTATGTTGCACTTTCCTTAAAGCTGGTTGCCGTTTAATTGGTAGGATGTTGGCCCTAAGCCTATTTGTTGCTTATATGCCTTATTGCCAATATAACTGCGACATGGTTTTAAGAGGGGTAGCCGGGATTTTGTCCCAGCAAGTGGTGGGCGCTAACGTCACGTTTTAGACTATATATAAGGCGATGTCTACAAGTAAGGAGAGATTATTCACAACCTAACCATGTGAGGGACACGTCGTCATACTCGTCCTACAGCACGCCAGTTTCGCCGCTAAGCCCAACTTTCCATGCCATAGACTCTGCAAGTTAGACGACTTTTCAACGTTAGCGTAGACACTTAGTATTCGACGACTCATCAAGATCCAAAGCACTTGGACAGTATCACTTCATCACCGTCTTCCATACTATTACTACATCGGAAAAATAGTAGCATTTAGGAAAGACAGCCGAGATCTACAACGTGCATCGAGTTCGACGCCCAAGGGGTCAGTCGGACGAGCGCACCGCTAGACGCGGTCGCGGAGGAGCACCATCATCCGGCATTTGGAACATAGCACTACAGGTCACTGACCCGGGTGAGCGCGTACTTTGTCACTATATCTACATCTACGTGTTGATAACTCGATACTACATCCAATCGGTTGTTCGGAGGGTTTTTCCTCTTGTAATTAGGTTAGAGCTGGGTTTTTCTTTCAAATGATCTTCATGTATTGTATTAGGATAGCTGATCCTCATGTATATGTATTAGGATAGCGACAAATCGTGGTATAACGGAGCTATAGCCTGGTACACATAAATGCATTTGAACTGTCTTTACTGTTTTTTTGCTCTGCACACAGTTGTGCATAATATAGATAGGTTGCGTCACATGTGAGTGGGTAGTAATTTGAAGCCAGTCTCAGGGTTTTCCTGAGCATGAATATATTAAGAATTCTTTCAATGTTCCCAGTGGTTTCAATTCCCTTCACATAGTAGCAGACGTAAAGAAACTCTTTACTCACATATTATCTCCTAGACCCACTCAACTGAGTAGCTGGCGAGTGTCATTTTGGGTAAACACCCTAGACCCCTCCTGGGTCGGGCGAACTCACAGCCCGTCGGTCATTGATAAGTATCCATCGGTACATGATTTGATTGCCTTTGATTTTTTTTAATTGATCATGCGGGTACACAACCATGTCCTAACATTTGGATTGAGTTTTTTTCTACAATTGATTGAACCGTGCAAAACATGTCATAAATCCTTATGTTGAGAGTAATCGCACGTTTAGAGAATTGTTTTTTCTCGATAATAAAATGACATATCATTAATACAACCAACCTCTTAGTACACTGTATTACATACAATCATGCCTAAAAACTCCACGCAGCCTGCCTTCCCACATGGAACAGCCCATTGTCGAGGAAGCACTATGTCAAATCTTGCAAGCACAGAGCTATAAAGTGGGGACACTTTCTTTCAATAAAGAAAGAGGGGTGTTATGATCAGCCTCTATTAGCACATATATTTGGAAACATTGCTAACCGAACATTACCACACAGAATTGCGTAGTGTGTACCATAGAAACAGTGTAGGCCTTTGAACTGTTACCCCTAGCTTAAGTTACATGAAGAAATCCCTTGCTTTGCATATTTTTCGGTTCCCCTCTAGAAGCAGGTGGTCCCACCATATGGATTACAGGACGTAGGAAACGTTGACGAGTGGAAGGTTATTGAGCCATCCTGTTAAACTTGACAATTCAGCATTGTGTAGCCGGTATCTCATAACGTAGGAGGGTAGTGTTAGCTCAGGGGTATCTTAAATTGTAAATAGAAAGATGGGAGGAGCCTGTAAATTAGTTAACAGCCTACGTGTATTTTGTATGTCAATAAGGCCAAGGCTTGAAGACACCACGCTTCTTTGGGGAGGGCACATAAGGTGATGGGGGTTCCCCTATCGGACGATCACTTCATACACATAAACGAGGCCCTCCCATATTATTTCAAGGTGTAGGTCTGTTGTATAGATCTCATACCATTCCAGTAGCGGATCCATCGGGTGGAGGGTGGGTCTTCGCCCTTGCGTAGCTTTTGCTTACGCTCTACGCTTTACATTAACTACTATTTTTTTGCTGTTCATTTACACTTTTGTTCCGTTGTATCCGTTATATTACAAACAATGTTTAGTGCTGTAGGGCGAGTTCAACTGTTGACATGTTACTTTGTTCCAATTCAAAATAATATTATAAAATCTCCGTTTATTCATTTGTACCTTGCATTTAAACTTGATTATTCAAACATAAATTAAAGAACACATTTGTGATAGGATTTGTGAATAGGTATTGTAAAGGGTAAGTATAATTGTTGTTATTTATAGTTTATTTAATTGGCATATCTGCATGAGGTTTGGCCTGGTACATAGTAGGTAGGCTATATGTGTTTGATTTAATTATCTTTTATTATGATAATTTTATGTCGTTGTATTTAGTATCTCAGGCACCAGTATTATTTCAATGGGTTTGTATTGCTGGATCATTTTTTTATTTATGGTAATATTAAACGGTGTAGTTATCGTTGTAACAGGATGTCGTTGCTCGATCATTATCATGCCTGGGTTTGACATCTTACTCTTTATTAGTGAATACCATATTATGTATGTGGTTTGTGATTATAGAGCGAAAATCAAGGATACAGCTTTAAGATTCAATTACTAGGCGCATATACGTTCACGTATTTTTCAATCCGTATGTCTGTGGACAATGAGTCGAGTTTTAGATTATATGTATACATTTATTACAGAGATACATAGGAGCATGGGTACATAGGAACATCATCATCAATCTATTTTCATCATTTATGGAACAGATGCAAGGGTATACGTTTCACGTTTGTTTCAATGCGTACGACTATGGACAATGAAACATGCTCAAGGTAATCATTTCTTTATTTTAGACATGGTTACATGGGAACATTTACATATTAGGAGCAGTCATTTGGAAATGATACCACTGATCGCTATCGTAGTGGCAAACTTCTATCCGTCAATGTCATACAGAGACCTTATATCGAGTCGCACTCTTCTCGTGACCCTGCCTAATAACAGATTAAAACTCTACATGTTAGTTTACGGCACCTTCCATCACTTGCCGCGTTGCTGGTAGGAATATTGTTATTCCACGTTTGGATTTGCAGTCGTGGACCCACTAGGCAAAAAGTTGGATGCGCTTTGGAAAATGGAATGAGATAAGTTTGCTCGTATAAATTAATGTTCGTCCATGGTGTTAGGGTCTATAGATTTTGGCATATACGCAAGAAATGTTAGCCTGGTTCATATCGATTTGGCTGTATAAGAAGGAATTTCTTATTTTTTGATAGTATTTGGTAAAATAGTATTTTATTGGTTTGACTGTATATAGCATTTCATTTAGTTACATAGTAGCATGGTTACATAGGAACATTGACATCATGTTAGGAACATTTTCATCATTTTTGGAGTGGTTGCAGGGTTTACGTTCACGTATTTTCAATCCGTATAACTATGGTCAATTAAACATGTTCAGGTATATAATTAATTATTTAATTCATGGTTACATAGGAATATTTACCTATTAGGAAAATTTAGAAAATATAACCTGAAGACGTGGACGTACTTTCATCATTCACCCGACTACACACGCCAAAGACGGCTTCACCCTGCTTACGTCTCTTCCATGATAGATTTATTTGTACATCGACATCATCATCACCCATGACACAGAGCCTCCTCGTTTTAGTGACAGTAGGTTCAACTTCAATGGATTTTTTTTTTGGAATACCTGGATGCTTATGGGCAAGAGTTGTGCACCCATCAACAAAGCACCGATACATTCCAAACTTACTGAGACAATTTTTAATAGTGCGTGAAGTTGAAGCTGGCATTCTTGCGCGCGAATGTTGCTATTGTCTTGAAGTGTGTTTATGTTTTCTGGTTATATATGTCTCTGTATTGTTCATGTCTCATTTTCAGCTTGTGTCTGGTAATTGACCCCCTTGAAAGCTGATTTTGTAGCGACGGATTCTAGTAACATACTGTTACATTTTGGTTGCAAGCAAATGACTTCACTCGGGTAGTCGTCGGCGGTCTCGCTTTTCAGTAGTCACAGCTGTCTTTTTTTTGTATCCTCGTACATGGGATGATTTTATGGGATAGTTGGATAAGACCATGAATGCAGTCAAGGGAGCTTGCCGCATTTCCGCCTCAATGTCGGCCACAACTTTGAACTGGAGCAGCAACCAGTCTGTGTCCGAGTAGATGAGAGAGACGTTGTCACCGTATTTGGATTTCAGAGCGTCATAAAAGAAGCAGTAGACTTTTGCTTTAGCTTCTGTTTTTAGTGATGAGATATAATCTATGATACCTTAGGTAACCGTGTGCAATATCAATTGCATAATATCTTTCGCATTTGTAATGCAAGGCAGGAGGCGTTGTATTGCAAATCATTGCAAATCATGTTGCAAAACTGCAATTTCAATGCCAGCTATTTGAGTTAAATTTAGGATATTGCAAAGAAACATTTATAAGCTACATTTTTATTGATATTAAATTTATAACACATTTTTATTATGAAATTACATGGGTTTATCATTTATACGAGAACATAACTATTCACTCCGAAAATTCGACGGGTGCAAAGTAATGATTTCGATCGCACTCTCTGGTCTTATCTTGATCGTCGGTTTCAGTGGCACCCTGCGGTTTCTTTATCGACAATGATCATTATTTCTCACCTAGAGGTATCGGCTCATCATATTGGTGTAGGATTTATCATCTGTTTTTTTTTCTGATCTATTGGGTTCTATACTGCTGCTCTTAGAACACATTTTAGATAGACGGATACCTTTGGGAGTAGTGTATGCAACACGCTCAATTATAACCTCGTAACCAAAATGTTGTTTTTAGTCTTCAGCGAGCTTTTCATCGATGCTTTCTTTTTTATTATAGTTATATGTTTATGACATCGAATTGTTGGTTTTTCTTACTGGCGCCGACATTCCCATTCAGTGTATTCTCGCAGATTTCCGAAATATACATAATTTTTTCTAGCACTCAAACGTTTGAGACATTATTCTCTCCCTTCATGTTTCCTTTCCAACAGTTTGATACAAAGACAGATATACATTTTATTTTATTGTACAATTTTACACATCTTATATTTGATACCATTTCATTACCCCATTTGATAGTTCGGTTCTTTTCAACTTTATCAGGGTTTCCTTCACATGAGACCTCCTCGGTATCACTATCACACGTTTCAATATCACTGTCACTGGTGTCCATTTCACTTAAAGTATTTTCAGTATTTTTCATATTGTCTGAGGTTTGGGTGTACTCCCCCCAATTCACCTATTCTTTATACGTTCTACGTTCGACTGTTAGTGGCCCTGCAATTTTTTCACTGCTCGTAACTTGTTGAGCACTATCTATCTCATTTTTTCAGAAATCCAGGTCCGGTTTATTAAGTTCTATCAATACACCCGGTGCATCCTTTGAGCTTGTATTTCCTTGTTCATTTTTAAAAATATCATATTCAAGATAATGGTGTCCTTTGAGATGACGCCAAAACCCGAACGTGGAGCTTGATTTAAATAGTTTTATCTCAACACTGCAAATATCACATCCCCCGCATTATCCTTTCTGTTAAAATATTCCCATATCAAGCTTGGCGACATCCATCTACACCGAAAGCAGACCGTTAACTGAATGAGTACAAATCTGAGTCCAATTTTATATATCCTTATACATGCATATACGGGGTCGTTAGCGTCACTGTGTCGTCACATGTGTAGGCACATGTGTCGGCACAATGCATATATACAGGGGCGTTAGCGTCACTGTGTCGGCACATGTGTCGGCACCATGTAGGCATTTACACACATTTGTGCAAAAAGGGTCACCATACGCTGCCAGATTCATTAATGCCTAGGCAACCTAATCTAACCATCTTAACCGATATTTAAGTATTTTCTTACATGTTTGATAGTCATGTGTTATATTTAGTCATTATTTTTATGCGATTTACATATCCAATCGCTCCATATGGCTCTATTTTACGTAACTTTTCAATATCACACACCATGTGCACACATACACGCTTACGTACGAATATGCAATGTCGGAAACGGCCCTATGAGTGCAAACATCAGGGTGGAATCCGGCACCTGTACCGTCACTATATAGGCATATACAGGGGTCGATACCAGCACAATGTAGACGCATGCACACATTTGTATGCCTATACAGAGGCGGTTACCATCTGTAGTATTTTTTACCTTTCATCTGTGATTTCTTTCCATTAGAAGACCGTCCCATGCTTTTGTTACAAGTTATTTGATGTGGATCAGCTTCACGGCATGTTAGGTCAAAAGAACTAACCATACTAACCTAATCTAACCTTTTCTAACCAAGAATTATGTATTATCGATCGACCTTTCATGCTTACATATGTTTTTTTCAGTGCTTTGGGATTAATGCGCAACAAATATCTCCACTTCTTTCTACATTTTGATTTGTCCTCTGCAGTTTTGATACACACTTCCAATTTTATTTTAGCAAATTTCAGCCATTTTGATAGGTATTTACATCGTTGTTTGATTGTTATAGCTATTTTCATATGATTCTTGATTTATGATTTGACACAACTCTTCATCACTTTTCCACGTTATCCACACCAATCAAAAACCTTACATAACCTCACCTTATGTATATTATTTAGTCATTGATATATACGTACATATGAACCCCTCCAAACGGTTCTTCATATAACTTACACCTAGTTTTTTCTACTTCGTGGTCACTCTCGACCCATATTAAAATCAAAATCAAAATAAAAAAATCCATAATAAAAATCATTGATTGACATATAGGAGAAAACTGCCTATAAATCAAGCATGCGCTATATAAGCTAAATAGCTTTTTGGGCAACACACACACAAACGCACACAATAATCCTATATAAAAGATAAGTAACTTCTAAAGAAAAAAAAAGGTGGTGGGCTAGGAACATCGTACAATGCTGCGGCTGATTGGGAAACAAATGAGACTTAATTCTCTCGTTGCCTTCCAACTGACTAATATTGTGTAACGGATCACAAGATAAATACAACACTAAACATAAATTAAAGAAGATTCGACAGATGTTTATAACAGAATTTTTTTCAAAAGACAGCGCATAGAACTAAAAAAATTGGCCTCTCTACACACAAGAAATAAAAGCGATCATAATTTCCGATCAACTAAATACAACAGTAAGGAAACACGCAAAAAGAAGACAATTTAAGCACCCATAAGTAACATCTATAGATATGCGTTTATCGTCAATGAGATATTCCAAAACAATGCAGCTAGCTATTATAAGTTGATTTTATTGAATGTGTATAGGGCTGTGTACGTATGTGAATGTGTATGTTCAAGCGTAAGTACGTGTTACATGAGTTAAAAATGTGAACCAAAAATATTAAAATTCAAAATTTCAATAAAATTCAAATTTTCGAGGGATGACAGAGCCAAGCCAGTCTATTGAATTGATAACTTGGCTACTTGAGTAATGTGTTATCCCTCGAAAATTTTAAAATATATTGAAATTTTGAATTTTAAATATTTTTTTATACATTTTTAACTAAATTAACACATACACATTTACAAACGTAAACAGCCCTATACACATACAGTTGATGACCTAAGCGAGCAATGTTAGGCCTAATGTTTTGCGAAAAACAACATGTAATCAACTTATTATAGCTAGCTGCATACCGTGAATAAAGTCAGTGTTACGTTGAGTGCAAGTGAACAAAGACAGCTCATGCTCAAATAGACATGAATGAATGTTCACGTGGCAAATATTATTTTATGTGTCTACATTGTGCCGGTATTGACTCCTATATATGCCGTTATTGTACCGTGACCGGCCCTGCATATGCGTTCAAAGCGTGTATGTGTGTACCTGGTGTGTGATATAAAAAAACTACGTAAAATAGAACCGTGTGAAGGAGATTTGATTTGTACATCACACAAAATACTGACTAAATATCATACATAACCATCGCACTTGAATGACAATATAAAATTATTGGTTAAGTTGGTTAGGATGACTAGATCTTTGAACCTAATATCGTGTGGAACTGTTCCACATTAAAAAAGTATAACAAATTGAAATGCAATAGTTATCATGGATCCTACCTGCTGAGTCTCATCTAAAGATGTATTAGAGATAACGATAAAATCTCTGGGTCCTAAACATCTTCAAAAGGATATTTGCTGGATCAAATTGGAGAAATGTATTCAAACTGCTTTTGATATGTTAAATATACAGCCCAAGTGGAGAGTTTCATACTTATCAATATCATGCATATGCAGCCCACTTGAATAAAAATACATGACTATTAGTTCGAATAGGTTAGGTTGCCTAGGTATTAGGGTATTTGGCAGTGTTTGGTAACCCTTTTTGCATTCATTGACATATGATCTATGTTTTTGTACATTGAAATCTATTTCGCGAATTGTGTACCTCTCATGATTCATATCCTAGATCTTGTTGACTGCGGACCTTACATAACTTATCTGTTATTAATATGTTAGAGTGAATTTTTTCAATATTCGTTATAGCTAATAGACGAAAATGGTAGGAACAACACATACAACACTACAAAAAATCTTATTCCAACAGTAAAACCATGCATAAAACTTGCTCTAACTCTTTAACACCCACAACGATCACTGACATATGCAGAAGCGTACATAAACGTTTTGAAATCTACAGTCTACTAACGAGCGATCACCTAACAATACTTGAAATTAATTGATACTACTGGACTTGTTACAAGCAAAGTGAAAAACATATAAATATCTGTAGGCACACAATCTGCTAAAGATTGGCAAAACTAGAGATTCAAGTGGATAGATTAGATAAGACTAAAGCTTAAATCAATGAAGAAGAACCTAACATAAATATGAAAGCAGATAAAAAAATACGGTCATCATCACAAACCTTTCGTGAAAAATGTTATTGTAGATATTGTGAACGCTCAAATGAGATAAATATTCTGAATTGAAATGCAATCTCATAACAAAGCCTGCATTAATTAAAAACTTCTAAGTGTACAACTGCCAACGTATTACAAACATTTATATAAGTAAGACTTGCGGGAATAAGCATCTAGTAAAGACACATGAGCTGATAACATGACTGAGATGAACATTAATTTATTGAAGAAATTTCAACACTAACTCTACACAAATGCGGAATATTAGCTCATCACGACGACATGGAAACAAACCCAAATCCAATGTCGAGAGGTATAACATACCAGTATTTTGAATCATTACATCCATTTAAGTGTTTTTTATACTCAATATCCTATGAAGTAGGGCCAATATATATCAAATACAGATATGTTATTGTGAAAACCAATTAAAACATACAACAACAACTATAAAATAGCTAAATAAGATTCTCTACTCTACCAAACCCGACTTGATTAAATATTATATACGGCGTATCCTGCCATACCCCAGAGGATATAACCTACTCCAATATGGAAAGGTGTATGGTCAATCAATACACGATGACGATGTACATTACCGATCTTGTAATAAATAGAGATAATCCTGCACTTTAACTCCTAAGGTGATCTGGTTCATGAAAAAATCATATACTAACATAACAGCCATACCGAAAATATCTGACATTTAACACTGAGTTTATGCGAATAATGTCAATTTTACTGCGATACCTGTTCAAATCTATAACAAATTCCTAGACCTGCCTCTAGCAGGAGAAAAATCAAAGCATAACAACGAACTCTACAATGCTTTACTAGTTTACTTCTCAGCTAACTACTACTGATATATACCAAATTTTAAAGGTACCACCCGGTCATGGTACAATACCTCAGACGTACCATGTATCTGCTTAGTCCATCATCTTTGAATAACGTCGAGCAAAGTCACATCCTGGACATAACCAAGCATCTATACACAGGTACAGTTGCCAAAATGGGGCTGACATGAGTGTCAAAAAGTGTAGCTATAAAAATATGGGCATCTGTTCACTGATGACCTAAATAAACCACTACAACGAATAGCAGTTTGTCGGATAACCTCTCAAGCAAAAAAATGGAACTTAAGATCGAAGTTCACAAAACCTTACAAAATTCAGGTTGAACATGGATGAAATCCAAATTACCACCAAATAGTGTAAGCCACCTATACACCAGGACCCCACTATCCAGTAAATCTTCTTCTAAAACGGTACACTATTCACTTGCTAGGGTTTAATGACGAAATTCCACACAGATGCTGAACGGACTTACACCTCTTAAACATACATTCCTATGATGATCGTGGAAAAATCATACAAAAAACAACAACAACTCTAAAAAAAGCCAAACAAGAATCTCTACTATGCTCTAATTACCATTAAAAAATTGTAATACAATATGGTATCCTGCATAGTAAATCGGTCTACTTACACAAATAGGCATAAGCACAACGGACTTTTGCCTATGGGACACCTCTAACTCCTCCTAAACATTGACGAATGGTCCTATAATAAACATACCATAACCTAACAGCAAGACCGAGTTTGTAACAAATGGGATCTTCTATATCTATAATAACCACGACAAACATTGTACCAGGATGTAAGAAGACATATAAAACACTAAAAATATACAACATGTAACTAAATTATGCCCGAAGTAGTGTTCTACATTGTAGATACAAACGTAATATAACCTAATATTCCGATTTCGTATAAATTACCCAATACCTTGCCTCGAAGATGTAAACTGTACTGAGAACTTACAAAAATGAAAAACACATACTAAAACTCTCGAGGTATAACAAAGCAAGAAGATCCATTTTCTCTACCATACCCAAAACATACAATAAAAACCTTGACAGACGAGGAAAAAAGCATGCAACCAACCAAACAACTGACGTCAATAAGACACTAGGACATGCGAGCAACATACACTGAAACCTATAGTAAATGGCTTGCAATACTTTTACACGAACACGCTATGTTATATATAGAATCTGATAAAATTACTCTCCTATTCAGTCCAAAACAGGGTTGAATTAACATTTTTTTAACTGAAGTAACCACGGCTTAATCGTAACAGAATGTCATTTATACATATAAAATACCAAAATGATGCAATAACCGACCAATTATGCCTGAAATAGTGTACGACATGGACAATGCCGACCTAAAATATCCTAAAAATTCCTATAACCGTATGAGATAATGCTTCAAAATTCCAAAAAACACTATAAATTCATTATAAGTCAACCGAATATTACTAAGTATACATATCACACTAAAATAACTTACAATAAATCTATTTAGTTCAGATACTCTCACTATTAGAATACCGCGTCAATGGAACACCGATATATCTAGCTCAAACCTGGATAATGCGTTATGGGGCTCATAGAATTTCGTAACGAAGCTGCTTCATCAAGCCAAAATACAAACATCAACTCGCCAACTACCTATAGATATTGGATACATATGAAATAAACGACTGGAAAATACTAAGAACATAGCATAAAATTCAAAATCAAGCATCCGACCGCTTCGAATGAGTCAAATATACTCCTGGGTAATTCTCATTTGAAAGAATGCTTCAATC
>SDVV010003065.1:0-21897 GCA_016164225.1 Gammarus roeselii | reverse complement strand
AAAATACCCAAATGATTCAATAACCGACCAATTATGCCTGAAATATTGTGCTACATGGAAGATGCAAACCTAAAATATCTTTAAAAATCCTATAACTGTATGAGATAACTATTTAAAATTCTCAAAACAACACAAAAATTCAAAATATTTTAACCAATCATTGCTAAGTATACATGAAACAATATAATACCTTACAATAAATTCATATCGTTCAGCTACTCTTGCTATAGGGCATCCAACTGATACTCGCTATCCAAAAAAAAAATCGGGATAAGATTACTCGAACAGTCTACATACGCTTGAAAACGATTCATTTGGAATATGCGGATACATGGTAACACCGATATATCTGGTTCAAAACTTGATAATGCGTTACGGGGCAGATAGATTCTCGTAACAAAGCTACTGCATCCTAAGAAATATATACATCAACGAGACAACTACCAAACTAATAAACCATATTATTCCTATATATATGGTATACATATGATATAGATAGATTGAAAAACACAAAACGTTGAGCCAAATCCAACCAACAGGCTTTGACTAAGTATTCAAACGCTAATAACCCACCAACCAACCACCGAATGAGTCAATTACACCCCAACTAGATAAGAATACAAACATATGTACAGAAAAAAATATAAAGAGTCATTAAACCAGACATAAATATATAATGATATAAACAATCAAACATAGAAACCATGGCAAATCAGTCATGGAAAAATACAATTCAAATAACAGGTATGAGCAGTCTCACCTAATTTTCCAAGGTGCATCAAACTTTTTGCCTAGAGGGATCCATACACCACACCCTGCGTCCAAAATGAGATGTAGCATATTCCCATGAGAACCGAATAAATATATAATGTACAAACAGTTATGGCCAAGTATACCCCAATACAGCTATCTAGAGAAGAAAAAACATATATAAATACAATAAATATTAATAATTCATATAAATTAAAATGTTCAAAACATAAAACACTGCCAATCTAGGCCCGTCCCTCCCTCTTCCGCCTCCCTTCTCGCCGCCAGTTAGGCTTGTCCGTGACTCCGACCGCATGACTCCGGTCAACCCCCTACCCACCGTTAATTAGGCCCCAAATTATACCTTCGCATTTGCGTTTTCGCGCCACATGTAACTACTTCCAGGTGAGTGACTAAGGTGTGCGTGATGGTGTTTGTTGGTGATTGCTGGTGATTATTAATGATTTGTAAACACGATTAGTAAAGGGTAAGTATTATTGTATTTATTAATGTTAGAGTTTATTGTAATGAAAATTTGGTGTAGTATTATGTAAATATAGGTAAGTATTAATGTATGAATTAATGTTAGAGTTTATTGAATTGGCATATCCACCAGAAATGTTAGTCTTGTACATATCGGACTGGCTGTATGTGTAGGATATATTTTATTTTATTAGTATGTGTAAATATTTGTTCATGTATCGTATTATTTAGTGTCGCAGGCACCGCTGTTATCGAATTTTCAATATGTATTTAATGCAAGTCTTTTCTCGACCTGTAACTTATTTTGTTTGGTGGCACATTTAGCTTTGTGTTAAGATTTCAATGGGCTGATACTTCCATTGCTTGATCATTATCTAATTTAGGTGTGATAACATGTTATTTATAAGGTATTTATATGAATGCAGCCTTATGTAGGTTTTTTGTTGGTATAGAGCAAAAACTATAATTGCGGATTATATCCAGCCGTTTTTTTCCCATTGTATGTATATTTTCACAGTTACAGTATATCTACAGTAGGACGCTGTCATTGCAGGCAGTATAAGGCAGAATCACTCTGACATCGCAGGCAGTATAGGTATACAGTATGAGTGACATGGCAGTAGTTCGGTGCCAGATCGGCTCTATCCATCACTGTCTTAGGCTCAGATGTTATCTCGAGACCCCTCCACTCGAGATTCAATCTAATCGCGATATTTCTTCTCTACACGTCAGTTTACGGCACCATTAATCACTCGACAACTATACTCCGTTCGATATTTAGTCTGCATTCTGTTTGGAGCTTGCATTTTCAATGCAAGGCAGTAGGTGTTGTATTGCAAATCATTGCAAGCCATATAGCATAACTGCAATTCATTTCTTGGCATTCGAATTAAATTTAGGTTATCGCAGACATACATTTATAAGTTATATTTTATTGATAATAGGTTTATAACACATTTTTATTAGGGAATAACATGGGTTTACCATTTATACGAGAACATATCTATGAATCCAACAGTGGATGCCGGTAACTGTAGAAGACGAAAGTAAAGTCTCCTGCTGTCCCTCTAGTCGTATCTTGATTGGAGGCGTCAGAGGCACTTGGCGGTCTCAGTTTATCGATGATACGCGCTATTAGAGGATGGATGAAGGAAGATTGGTGGAAAGGGTGATGAATGCGGAGGCGAGTGGTCGCAGGCCTAGAAGTAGACCAAAGTTTTGGTGGATGAATGGTGTGAAGCAGGAGTTGGGAAGGAGAGACATGAATGTGGAGGTGGCGAGAGAGCGTACAATGAACAGGCGTGAGTGGAGAATGGTTGAGAATGATTGATTTTGACGCTGCTCTGATGTGCTTTCCCGCCCTTGACATCCCGCTGTCGGGATGGTCGTGGGTGGAGAAGGCCCGGCCACTATGACGCGGCGGGGGTAAATCAGTGAAAACCGTCGGGCCCAGCTGCTGACGACGGATTCTCGGAATGCACTCGTGACACAGAGTGTATGTTGAGGGGGTAACGGCCGGACCCTTTAGCACAAAAGGGCCAAGTTTTGGGAGTATGAACGTATGAGGGTGTGAGGTGCGCCTTGCCGTCGGCCACCCCCCTTTCTGGGGGATGCGGCCTAGTGTCTGTATCTATATCTGTACGCGCTATTACTCGGTCGAGGCTGACACCTCGTCAAGCAACGATAGATCGCCTGTTTCATGCGGTCGTTTGATTTGGGATTATGTTGTATTATGATCATTTTTTATTTTATATATTATTTTTTGTTTATAGTATTTATATATATTCATTTCCTACAGATTGCTGTATTGGGTATACGTGAAAACATGCTTTTTATGCATTATCGCAACTTTGAGCAGTAGGTTCTCAATTAGGTATCAGTAGGTAGCCCAAATCAGACAAATTAACGGATAAAATGTATCTGAGTTAGTTAATTAGTGCGCTTTCGCTAGGGATATCGGGGACTACGTAGCGCAATTACGTGATGATATATAGATAGGATAAATAGAGATGGGTGGTTTGGTATGTATAGCGGATAGAAGTGTTTTGTTGTTGCATTGTTAATTTGTTTGGGTCTTGGATTATTTACAGAATGCAAGTTAAATTGTATTAAGAAGTTACACCTCGCTCGGTTGTTGGCTAACGGTTTAGCTTGTTGAATTGATATTATAGGTGGTTGTATTATTATGGGGGCATAAAATATACATTTAGTATTGTTACTGGTAGATAGGAATAAAACTACCCGGTGTGGCAGCCATCTGTTCATATCTTGCAATTATGATTGCAGTATTGTGATGTATTGCCTATATCCAGAAAATGTTTGGTAAATTAGGAATGACCGTCAGTTTTCTTGATCGATGTGGTGGTGGGAACTATTGTTTGGGTAGTTAGCGTGGAGAGGGGTCTGTTCTGTAGCAAATTTACAAGAGATGCATGATTTATCAACAAAATTCTAAAAAAAAAAAAATTATTGTAATAATGTAGGAGTACTCCTCTTCATTTATTGTAGGTCACTGTTATATATCAGTCGCACATATTGCTGGTTTTTCTACCTTATTTATTAATTGGGATATGCATATATACGCTCTAGGTTGGCTTATGATTTTGATTATAGAGTTGATGTATTGACTCTTTCGTTAACCGTTCCTGTTTCTTGTTGGTAGGCCCGTTAACTAGCCGTTTATTGTCGTTAGGGCTGTTAGCTGTGCCTCTTAGCTGGCTGTTGGTTACCTGGCTGTTGGTGAGTCTTGTTAGTATGTCCGTCCATATGTTCCACACCATAATTTTTCCCATGTAGATTCCATTTCTGCTGGACAATACGTGTTTTTAAGTTCTGTAATGTAAGGATTTGTACTGTATTCAGGGTTTCATATGAATTAGATATAGTTACCCATATTAGTTATTACTTTATTATGCATCAAATCAGTGTTTGTTTTAAATGTCAGATATTTTTTTCGGTATGACTGTTATGCTGTTATGTTAGTATACGATCTTAGTCATGAACCAGATCACTTGGGATACTGAAGAAGCATTTATCATCTACGTGTGGTAGGATACACCGTATATCATACATAATCAAGGTTGCTTAGACCATAACAGAGAAACTTTCTTAGCTATTTTATAGTTGTTGTTGAACGATTTTGAACGTTCATCTTAGAAATTTAACTTTATCATGTAAACATACTCCTAATTTGATGTTGTGTTGGGCATAAATTCAATTAATTTGATGTAGTGGCACAAAATATTGGTATGTTTTACCTCCTGATGTTGGATCTGTGGTATTGTTTTGAGCTGTCTTGGAGAACTAGTCTACCGGTTTTGTATGAAGTGTTTGTGTTAAAATACCCCATAAGTTTATTGTAGATTTTAATTATATATTTCAGTCGTATGCCTTTAATAGATGCTTATTCCCACACGTCTTACTTTTATAAATATATGTAAATCGTTTGTAGTTTTTACAGTTAAAATAGTTGCTTGATTCAGGTGTTGTTATGAGATTTCGTTGATATTAAGAAGATCTGACTTATTCAAGCATTCACTATAATAACACTAGGGTTTTTACTGTAGATTTGTGATGTTAAGGCAGCAGTCAACAAAATCTAGACTATAAAAAGCGCTCAAGCTACATAAATAGCGATTCGAATATCAATGTACGACATCATTGACATGAAAATCAATGAATACAAAATGGTTGCCATACACCGCCAAACCTCACCAATAATTAGGTATTCGTATCCAAGTTTGATGACTATGTTTGGTTTTTAATCATTATTTTATGCGATATACATATCAAATCACTCCACATCGCTATATTTTACGTAGTTTTTTAATATCCTACACCATGTACACACATGAACACCTTTTTATGCACATAAAGGGTCGATGCCGGCACCTATACCGGCACTGTGGCAGCACATGTGCCGGCACCATGTAAGTTTATACAGGATCGGTGCCGGCACATGTGCCGGCACCATGTAGGCATATACAGGGTCGATGCCAGCACCTGTGCCGGCACCATGTAGGCATATACAGGGTCGATGTCGGCACCTGTACCGGCATCATGTAGGCACATACAGGGTGGATACCGGCACTGTGCCGGCACATGTGCCGACACCATGTAGGCATATACAGGGCCAATAGCGGCACCTGTGGCGGCACCATATAGACACATACACACATTAGCACTAATATACAGGCTCGTTCACCATCTGTAACATTTTACTTCTGATCTGTGATTTCTAATAAAACGGATTCCCGTTCTTCTGTTACAAGATATTTAATGTGGTTCAGTTTTTCATGTCCAGTTAGGTTAAAAGATTTATAGTCATCTTAGCCTAACCTTACCAGTAATTATTGATTTTTTATTCAAGTTTTGTGTCAGTAATTGACTTGTGATTTATGCATATATGAACCTCTCTACTTAGACTGTATGTTTATCATATCATTTCCAGTTAGAATACACTTGTACAGTTTTGATTCAGCAAATCTCGCTACTTCTTCCTTTGATAGATGATTTTTGTGTCTACTCAACTGGTCTTGCAAGAAATGTGGACGCTATCACCATTCCTCCTGAATCCAGACTTTTAGTATGAGCGAATGTATCGAATCCTGAGTTTAATAATAACTGTACTAAGTGTTTTGAACCAGATGATTCAGCCTTGCATGAATCACGTCTGTTGTTGGCAAGGTCACTTAACAGAAATTGTTACGGTACCGTAGTTGTTGAACTTTCCAACCTCCTCTCTACCGAATTTGTTCTCCCTCGTAAGACATTGTTGGGATGTTCAGTAGAGCTGGATGAGGATGTTCATTTACTTAGTTGATGTGATACTCAATCTGAGTCAGGTTTGCCTCATGTTAGCTCTCTGTTTGACATGTCTGAAACCGACCTATCCGAAGTGCAATTGTGCAGAGTTAAAACAGTCTTGGATAAATTTGGCCATGCTGTGTCTAGGAGTGAACTCGATTTGGGCTTAACCAGTACCGTTCAACATAGAATTGATGTTCAGGAGTCAAGACCAGTGAAACAACGTTTTCACAGAGTGTTGGGTCCGATGAAGCACGAGGTCGAAAACCAGCTGGGAGAACTCGAGCGTAAGGGTATTATCGAACAGTCTGATAGCCCATGGTCGTCCCCACTAGTTCCAGTTCGTAATAAGAACGATGACGTCAGGATATGCTTAGCCTATCGTTTACTTAACGACGTTTCCCGCTTAGACTTGTTTCAGCTACCTAACATGGTTGACATGCTGTCCACTCTCAGTGACACGACTTATTTCTCGACACTTGATCTTAGTAAGGGATTTTATCAGAGAGTTGGAACCCGAAAATCAGCTTTACATCGCTTTTTCAACTGGCGGCTCCCATTACCAATTTGGAGTAATGCCATTTGGTCTTTCGAATGCCCCAGCTACCGCTCAGCGCCTCATTTCGTTTGTCCTCGCGAGTCAGTCTTGGGACGTAGCTATGGCGTACATTGACGACATTCTCGTGACCGGCGCAAATTTTGAAAAAACATCTGAATAATCTAGAGATCGTTTTGTCGCATTTGGTTGACCATGGCCTTAGAGTTAAACCCCATAAGTGCATTTTTTTGGCGAAAAGTGGAGTACCTTGGGCACTTAGTAAGTTGCACCGGTCTCGAACCATCTTCCGTTGGCATTGAGGCAATCATGAAATATCCGATGCCCCGAACTGTTCGTCAGGTGCGGTCTTTCTTAGGTATGGTCAATTTCTTTTGCAGACACATCCCGAAATGTAGTGAATTGATTTCTCCTCTAATCGATGTAACTAAGGGTAAGAGCTTGAAACGAACCAAAGATTGCACGAAGGCATTCGAGAATCTTTAAGTTGCTCTGACAACTTCCCCAGTTCTAGCATATCTGCAGTTCTCAAGCCTTTCAAGTAAGTTGACCATTACGGTTGACGTGGGCCTGGTACGTGCCGGTGCGGTCTTCACGCAGGTTCAGGCGGGCGAAGAAAAAGTTATTGCTTACGCGAGTACTACGTTTAATACGGCCGAGCGGAATTATCGTACAACGGATAGAGAACTGACAGCACTGAGATGAGCAGTGAAACATTTTCGACCTTTCTTGTCAGGACGCGTTTATGTTATTAGGTCCGACCACCGACCTCTTATCTACCTTGCTAACATGAAAAAAGTAGATTCAAGACTACTGCGGACGTTCAAAGATCTGAACGTAGGTCACTGTGAGCTACAGTCATTCCAGGCAAAGATAATGTTGTGGCAAATAGTTTATCCCGTGCATTTGAGCTGAATGATTTAGAGGAGGAAGTTGATGAAACTTTCACGGTAAAGAAAGATGAACGATACGTAACGGTCCCTGGTGGTGCAGACTCTTGATTTCTGTGTATGTCTTTGGTATTGTACGATTCCATGGACTATCATTTGCACGTGCGTAAAGAGGTACTGGAAAGGTTGATGAAAGCACCGGAAGATTTTGATATTGTCTCAATTAGAGTGTCCAGGTGTAATTTGAGAGCGATGCTGTAGCCGGGAGTTCTTCCCTACGCCGATGCGCTCCCCATGTTCGTTGCCCTGTACGACATTGGTTTTAAAGTCCATGCCGACCGACTAGGACTGATCGATTTTCCCAGCGCTTCTGGGCGTGTTGGCGCCCATCTTCACTTAATCGGCGGAGTCCACTTAAACCTGTTGGATAAAGAAGGTTGTGAAGGACGAGAACACTATGTAAGTTGGCAGATAGCAAGACGTTGTACATGTTAAAGGACGACAGGGTAGAAACAAAAATTGATACGACCGTTATGCAGATTAGACCGAAAGTAGTGATAACCCCTGCAGAAGCACCCAAATCTGAGTCTAGAGATTCAAGCGTAAGTCAAACTATTGTTTGCAGGTTCATCTATGGCATCTTCAGCGTGTAACCCCACTTCTGAATCAGCCTAGCTGATCAGGAACCGTCTCCAGTCGGTGAAAAGGGTGAGAGAGCGCCAAGATGAATCCTCCAATATCCAAGGTCCTGGGGTGGGTGCCGCCCATTTCTGTGATGTAGCCCAAAGTGGCAGACCTGTGGTCCGACATTGCTCTGCGTTTGCCAAGCCCGGAATTGAACCAAGAGGACACCCAGGGTCTGGGTGGCTATTTCTAGGCAGTGAAGCCTGTAGGGGAGCTGCGGCACAACCTGACAGATACCCAGGGGTGGAACCGCTGGTAGCGGGTGCCAGTCAGAGAGCGGCGCGCCCGAGGTGCCCGGATTTATTATATGGCCCAGGTGAGCCTTTCGAAGTCTAAGGGACTAGTTTCCGATGTGAATAGAATTTGCTCGAAATAAATGAGTTTTGAGGTTTATGTAATGGTAGCTACTAGTTATATTCATTCAAGCGGTACTTTCTTTAACAGGATACCTTTTGCTTATGTATAGATTTCATAATGAGAGCGATGTTGGTAGATAGAATTATTTTCAGTATTGTGCCGTGACTACAACGGCCTTTCAGTCTCGGATACGCCAGATGATTTTCAAGTATTGGCAACAAGAAAATAGGAAGGGACTGAAAAATAAGGCAGTTTATTTGACCCAAGAATTACTAAGTGAATTAAAGTTGTTGTACAATGCAAGACAAACAAATCGGCAGTGGGGAACTTAGCTAGTTATGGTGGTTTTCTCCGGAGATCATGACTGGAAGACATGGCTCGTGTGGCACCATTGTTTGGGCTACCCCGGCTTGGTCTTGAACCTGGCGTCCAAAAATGACGCCTTCTGGCGGGAGGATTGCAATAGCTGGATCCAGGGAATGTTGTGGCGTTCTTGGTAAGGACCGTTTCTTTTGACTCCTGGTTCTATGAAACCCCATTGGTGGTGCTCCCCGGGTAGCCTGGCTGGGTCCCCGGGGATAAGGCTGTGGAATAATTTCTTTTGTTCCAAAGGATAAGGTCTCTTTTTTTTCAAACCTCTTTAAGTTCGCCCACTAAAGCCGCAGGCAACAATTTTTGCCTCTAATTTAATGGAAAGTTTGGGCTCAGTCTGGTACCCACAAGTCTAGTTCAATAGTCAGCATAAATTGTTATTGAAATCAAAGAATGGAGGGACTGGCTCCGTTGAGTGGTAATGACTTGCCATATTTTAGAATTGGCTGTTATGGAATTTATTCCATAAATGGAATTCCAATTTTGTCAATTATAACACTGCATACGAAATATGTGTGGAATTATGATTCAGCAGGGTTCATAGGGAATATATACCTGCTGAAATTATTTTCTAGCTGACACAAAATATTGTCAGGCTTAGCTGCCACATGGTTTATGACATTATTCATCTTACAAAATGTATATCAGTTACCAGAATATATTTAGCTAGCTTTGAGCATGAATCCAGGAAAGGGCATTAATAATCTAAGATTACGTTCAAATATTTCTATTTGTCTACCTATATTACACTATTTACAATAATCACCAAATCAGGCCACATCACTTTCAGCCTGGTGCTGTACTCTGGACTGACGAGTTCACAAATTGGCAATGTATTCATATACATGTTTGTACACATATTATAGGCCCTTTGAATGTTTAAAAAAGAAGCTGTTAATGAAACTATAACATACACTGAAGAACCTACCCAGTTTTTCTGGCAGGAACTCACACCCCGAAAATGTTTATCGATTAAGTGTTTTGGTTCTCCGTGCCTTGCAGCAAGCTTACTCAATGTTGCTGGTAGCGGGACAGTTTAAATTTATTTCGTCTGAAACTTACATTTTAGATATGTCGGCCCCCATCATTCGGTCTATTTGAATGAGCACCATGAGCAAGATAATGCTTACCAGTCTATTTTGATACCAATTGTAGGGACACTTGTCCTCTACAAGCCTGGTCCCAGTGGTCATAACCCGGGTTAGCGTGAGCAGGGTTGGTGTTGGTTTGGCAGGCTCTATGACCTTGCCACTTGAACAGCTTGGGTGGGCATTTCACCATCGCTTACATAATAATAATAGTAATATCAGCAGCTTTAATATTAACCATCAAGGGCATAGATGTACATTGCTACACAAGCTAATCCAACATAAATATAAGTATTCCACCAGGGTAAGAAAGGCAAGTCAAATCAGGATACACACAAGAAATATTAATTTAGGTGCCCTGGACTTTGAAACTTTCACCACTTCGTTTTGCTAGGTTGGTGTTATTGTTGAAAAATCTGCTAATACTTTTCAGAGAGCGCTCTGTAGGAAAAAAGGATTGAAAAATATCCTCTGATACTTAATTTTCTCGACCAAGAAGAATTCAGTCAATTTGCCACGAAGACGCGTTCAAGTTCGACAGCTGAATGCGACCGCTGTTCCAAGTAATTTACCGATCCTTTGAATGAGCAAAAATTATATATTGTTAGGAAGCTATTTATATTAATAAATGTGCAGTGTGTAGTGGTGAAACTTAACTACAAAGTGTCTTTACAACAAACATCGAATGATTTATCAACTTCAGGGCTTTGTAGCCAATATATATCTCTGCCTAAATTAGGCTAGGCTAGTAATCACACAACTGCAAAACGTCCCAGTAAGAAGCCACACTCGAGCGTACAATTTGAGCCATTATCACAGGAAAGGCTAGCTACCAATTGGGTAGACTATATACCCATGCCTAAATATCATGTTTATAACAACTTTTAGAACTTTTTAAGTTCCTCTATTAAATTCCAAGCCAAGTCCACAGCATAATTTAATTGTATAAAGTGACACAGATGTGGTGCAGCATGTGTGTGGTGTAAATATTATAAATATTAGTTCCGGATATATAGAAGTAGAAAAAAGCTGAGGAACTTTGGTAAAATCTTCAAGAATTCCGGAGAACCTATAAAATATGCGGGTATAAGTTTGTATTAACAGAGTTGTATGTCGGCCTTGCCTGTCTGTAATCACATAACCTTATAACTAGACTAAAGCAGGTAATACATTTTTCTCTTTCCTATCATGAATTATACAAAATTGAAATCCTCAAAAATGATGTTGGCTAGCTACATGTTCTGTGGTGCCGTCATTCATGGATTTGCAGACCCACGGCAATTGATGGGGCACATTCTTAAATATTTCATTTTTTATGTATAACTGAATTTAATACAACTTGCAACCATGGCACTCATGATGGAATGACCATCATTGAATCTTTTTTCTTTTTAATTAAACACATTACTTAAATTCAAGAAATAAAATTCAAAAATTCTAACAAAGACTAGCTGATCGCATTCCAACCTCTATTTTTGCACGTTCCCATCTTTTTCTGCTTAAGTAAATAATTCTCACTAATGGAAGGCAAACCTCTGGGATTGTGGCGAGCTATTCAATCAAGTTATTGCTGACCAATATTAAGCAGATAACTTCGCTGCTTGGAATGGCCGACTACCCAATTGCAAGAATTGGCCGAGCACACAAGATGAGCCCTCCTGGAGATTCTACGACTTAGGATCTCAGTGCCAAGAAGAATCTTGTACAACCAAGACCTGGGCATGGACTGCACAAGTGGTCGACTTCCAAAAGATCATGGACAGCCACAAGACTGGCCGTATACCTCTACGCCTAAACTTAGGCATTGGCCACAGCCGACGACATGTGACGAAAACCGCCAGCACCAGCACCACCGGTGCAGAAACATGGAGGACAGGTAAACCGCTCTTCTTGCCAAGGATTCCAGGTCGTACAATTACATAACTGCCCTTCCATTAATTGCTTATTGCTCGATTGTTTGAATAACTGACTCAAAATTAATGTCTCGTAATTTCTCTTCATGATTACACCCTAATTGCTAATGCCAAATCCTTTACATAGCTACGCCTAGAACTTCAATATTTCATAATCTGAAATAGCGTGATCCTGAGTGCTGATCAAACTTTTATAGCTAAGTATCTCCAACAATCGAATTAAATAAATGTCAACTTGACCTCCTCAATATCATCAGTACAATATGCACAAACAAAATGCCCAAGATCCAAAATTCATGCACAAAATCAAGTGTGACACCATCTAACTTAACATCAGTCGAGAGGTAACGCTTAGGACCCTTTGGCCTAACCAATATACACACAGTTTTTGAGGTCTTATACACAATATCAATAGGCCAAGCATAATTACTTCAAATACATAGAGGCTTCTGCAATGCCAATAGAGTTGGAGCTATTAACATAATTTCATTGGCATAGCTAAGATTATTAACACAGCAATTGGCAACACCCTAACTTCTTTCTGCCTAATTGGTAATCGGAGTAAACCCTATACGACGATGGCGACAATTGGTCTCCTTGTCTAATTCCATTGATACACAAATAGGGAGCTAAATTTGACCTAACACACCGCACAAGAAATATCTGCTCTCTGTACCCGAATACAAGTAATTCTACGATGTGAATAGGGGGTCCTCTCTCAAATAATTTCCTATACAAAAACTAATTATTTACTCCTGTGAACGCTTTCTTTGTAACTAAGAAGCACACGATGACAGGAGAGTCACAACTTCTGCAGTATTCTACTGTTTGAATATATTACAAATATATTTCCGTACCATGATACCATTGATACTTGATACCAAAACTGACTGTCCGCCATGAGAAAATATGTTTGCAATCTTGTGAGAATGATCTGCTCGAGAACTTTTGGAAATTGAAGTATCAATGACAATGGGACGAAAACTATTTATTTCAGACGGGTCCTTTATTTTACATTTCAGACGCGATATACCAAGTACATACATTATATTTCAGGGTAACAGCTTGGCTCGTATGCAGCTTGAGAGGAAGAGAGCTAACACCGTAATAAATATGTGTGAGGAATGCTTCTACACTTTTCCACGAATATCATCACTACCAATCAGAATATTGCTAATGGCTCCTTGAACCCACTCTCTATTTTCATCCGTGGCCACAGAAATTGCTCTGTGTTAAAAGTGCTCCCCCCAGACTCTCGCAATGTAAGCCATGCCCGTAACTCCTGCAACAGTGAATGGGAGTGATTATTTCTTGGGGCTAAGTGCTAGATTTCCCCCCAAAATCCTTGCATTTACCTTCACGCAACTTTGGAATAAGTACCTGCACTCGTAATTGTTGCTCAAAACGCGCGAAGCCTATTAAAAAGGTGATTTGTCTATTCTGATTGCCACTGCAAGTTGACCCCCTCGAGGCTTTTCAGCAACATTCCACTGAGGCAGAGAATTTCTTACAGCATAACTCAGTTCCTTTGCTCGTTTATTCCACCGGGGACATTGTATTTTTCTCCGTTTCCTCGTTACGAAAGCTCATCGACCCGCAATTAAGATACCCCGCTTCATGCAACCAGATAGGTCATTCAGCCATTCATTATCGGCTAATTCATTCATTCCGAGCAGCCTATCAGGAATGTTTGATAAAAAGGGTATCAAGTTCTACATAGAATGGATCCGTTGTCACCTTGTTCTCAAAGTTCCAGTCAATCGCTTTATGCGGGAATTCACTTACAGACAGAGGGGTCTGCATTCTCTCAACACTTAGAGTAACTCCTATGACACAGTGATTAGTACAGACCACATCAGAAAGCGTGTAACATGAAGCGGTTGCATCTGACAACATCGAAGAGAGTGAAATCTGATCAATCCAGGAAGTGGACAGAGATTCGTGACATACATGAGTGTACAAGTCAGGCGGGAGAAGCCGAATGTCCTGAAACACCAAATTACAGTATGTCCATCAAAAAGCTCTTCAATCTCCACAAACCTGACCTTGTGAGGCGAGTCTTAAAGTCTTCTAAAACATATATTTGCTGTTTTTCTCGACTTTCTGATATACTACCAAGTACACCTATACACCTCAAGTACTCTCGAGGTTACTGTTCCAGTTTACTGGGGAGTACACATTTAAGAACAGAACAGAGGTCCCACCAAGTGAAATGCTCAGGCTCAGGATTCTATCGCAATCGTACTGTCTAATTTTGATAATTGAACTCAAAGATCGTTGCCAAGTGAATGTCAGCCCCCAAATAGCTTACCCACCCTTATTTAATGGGACACATTAATCGAAGAAATTGAGACTGAGCAAATAACTTCTCCCAAAAATAATAAAATTAATAAAATAAAAATCCTTTATTCACGAGAGGAAGATAAGTTAATCTCACATGGATGCAACCACGTCTCTTGCATGGCTACCAAATCTGATTGTTTGCATACATCATCCACATAACATTCAAAGCTACCAACCAATCCGAAACAATTTAGAATGCGATACGAATTGTTTCCATATTACCGTGTTATGACTCCTTTACGAGGCTTATAACTGCTGCACTGTATTTCCGTGCCCTTCACCGGGTTTCCTCGCTCTAGCCTTCTCCTTTTCGGTCCATCCTCTGATGTACTTTTTGCTCGCTGCATCAGGCTGATGATCGTCTTTTGGATAACGGGCATTTCTCTTGATAAATTGCAGACGGGTCCCCGCTCCTTGGATGTCTTCAACGAACAGCATCGATTCTAGATGCTTATCATCTCTATATATTTCAAAATAAGACGCGTTCCCCTTTGTACTAAGACGCTTCTTGCACTTGAACGACACTTCACCTAAGGGCTGTCTGATGCGTTCAATCATCCGCCTTAAGAAAAACTTGCTTCAAGAACACGACAGAGATACGAATAATTTTGCGATGCCCCTGGGAGCCGTGCTCTGTTGTACAGTGCGACCATTTCCAATTTTGAGATTTAGTTTCTTTCTCGGAGCTTACTTTTTCTTTCTAAGAGCTGAAACATTGACGAATTCTTGTTGATTGCCTATAAGACAGTTTCTTATTTCTTTTTGCGAATCAATTTGAAGACTTTTGCGCCTCGTTTTGCAATGTGGAATGGACTTTCGAAAGGTCTGGTCAATAGCCGCTGTACCGAGTCAACCCTGATGTATGCATACGTGCACGTTTGGAGCGTTGGGTCGATTTTGCCCTTGATTTGGGTCCATTTTGGAGCCCTAAATTTAGCGTTTGCAATGGCGTTGAGTAGCTTGAACGCGTATTTATTTCGTGGCATGTCGGTGTGGTTCGAGGGGTCTACTAGGTCCCCTGGTACACGTTGTGTGCTGCCGTACAGCATTTCAGCGACAAAGCAGTCGAGCTCTGTCTTCGGGGCTGTGCGCAAGCCCAACAGAACTAGCGGGAGGTTTGTGTGCCAATCTTGCGGATTTTGTCGGCATTTCAGACTTGACTTGAGGGTTCTATGGAATCTTTCGATGATTCCATTTGCCTGGGGGCGATAAGCTGTCGTTCAGATTTTTCGGATACCGAGTAGCTTACATAAGGTAGTTGTCAATTCCCCTTCGAAATTGCTCCTCTGTCAGTCGTCAATGTTTCTGGTACCCCGTAGCGAGCTACCCAGTTCATTAGAAACGCTTTGGCTACGGTTTCTGCGGTTGCCTCCGCTATCGGAATTACTTCGGGCCATCTGCTGTATCTATCTATTATCGTAAGTAAATAACGGTAGCCATTGCTGTACGGAAGCGGACCAACAATGTACATGTGGACCGCCTTGAAACGGTCTGAGACTGGTACAAACTGTTCAAAGGGTGCCTTATTGTGGCGAGTTATTTCGTCCGACTGACAACTTTGACACGTTTGAGCTTGTTTGCGAATGGTTTTGCTCATTTGTGGCCAAAACGCTTTGGCCTTAATTATTTGGACAGTTCGCCTGATGCCGGGATGGGCAAGGTCGTGCTGAGACCTTATGTACCATTCGCGCATTTATATCGGAATGAACGGTCTTGACTGGGGCTGTGACATTTCGTAGGCGATGCCATTTTTGCAATCTAGTTTATATGGGTATGCTTCGCTTTTTTGGAATGCCTCAAATTGCTCGTCGATCATGGATTTTAATTCCTCATTGTAGAGGTGCGCGTTAGCGAGTTCTTCGAGTGTTATCGCTGGGTCCAGGACCGCACGCATTTGTCGCTGATGCCGCCCTACTGAGCGCATCGGCAACTACGTTGTCTCTACCGCAGATGTATCGCACGTTCAAAGTGAACTCAAGAATGTAGGACAGGTGTCTCGCCTCGCGGGGGGAGTGCTTGTCCAAATTTGAAGCTTGGATCGCCTTCGTTATGGGCTGATGGTTGGTATAGAGACTGAACTGTGTCCCTTGAAGAGCGTGTTTGAAATGCTTTATTGCAAGGTACGCTGCGAGTAGCTCTCGGGAGAACGTCGAGTATTTGATCTCGGTCTTTGTGAAACGCTTGCTAAAGAATACTAGAGGTTCTACTCTCCCATCTACCGTTTGTTGCAGGACCGCACCTACCGCAGTCGCTGATGCATCTACTACAACGGATAAATGCGCTGATGCTGTTAGGAATTTTAAAGCAGTGTAGTTGGCAAATTGATTTTTTGTGAGCATGAGCGGTTTCTCTGCCTCGGGTGTCCACGCTACTATAGTTGATGTACCTCTTCGTTTAGGCTTTAGTAGGTCATTGATTGACGGCTGCTTGGGGCAGGAACCGGTGATAGTATTTGCCATGCCAAAGAACCTTTTTAAACCGTGCATGTCCGCAGTTTTGGGTAGTCTTTAATGGCTGCGACCTTGCTCGGAGGCGGTTTGATGCCTTCTCTGCCGATTTGATGACCCAGGAATTCGAAATTTTCCTGAACAAATTTACTTTTTGCCATGTTGATGACTAGGCCGTACGTTTGGAGGCGTTTGAACACGACTTCAATGTGGCTGTGATGGGCGTCTTAGGTTTCGCTTGTTATTAACACATCATCTACGTACGCGTATGCATAGTCGATGCCTCTGAGCACTTCGTGCATGAACCTTTGGAAGGTTTGGGGTGCACCTTTAAGGCCAAATGGTAATCGAATTAACTCAAATAACCCAAATGGTGTTGTGACAGCGGTTTTTGGTATGTCCGCTTCGTTGACGGGTATTGCATAGTAGGCTGACTGAAGGTCTAATTTAGTAAAATATTTCGACGCGCCTACTTGTACTGCAAAATCATGGACGTGCGGTATTCCGTATTTGTCATCTTTGGTGATTTAATTCAAAGGGCGAAAATCGATTGTGGCCCTCCATCCCTCTCCTTTCGGCACTAGGTGGAGCGGAGCAGCACACGGGCTTGCTGAAGGGCGGACGACCCCAGCCGAAGTAATTCCTCGAACGTTTTTTTAGCTATGACGAGTTTATCCGGGGCTAGTCGTCTGGGCCTGTTGAATAGCGGTGGCTCTTTCGTTGGTATGTAGTGGACCGTGCTGTGGGACGGGCAATGTTTTAACGTTCCCGGCTCGGTTATAACTGAGTTTTTTTTAGTAGCGCCCTGCACCTGTCCGGTAGTTGGTCGCCGGCGTCGACTATTCGCATCGCAGCATCGAGCCGGGCTCTCGTGGCGTTCGTAGTTAGGCTGGTCGTCGGATCGAGGAGTACCATATGTTTTTTAAATTGATGGTGAGGCCGTGGTGGCTTAGGAAATCTATGCCTAGAATTGGCATGTTTACATCAGCTATGACAAAATTCCATTGAAAGTCTCTACGGAGTCCCAGCTCTATGATTAGAGTCTTGCGGCCGTATGTGGCGATGTTGTTGCCGTTCGCAGCTGTTAGCATCACTTCTGCGCCCTGGGTTCTGTTGCCTGCAGTCGCTGGGAGGTAACTGAGTGAAGCATCTGTGTCAACTAAAATTTTTTTTCGTGTCTTTGTACAATGGACCCTCATCGCCGTAATTTTTTTCCTTGAGTTTCCCCGAGTCTCTGCCGCCGGCCACATTTAGGACTCTGGTTTGACGTTTCTCAAAGTCCAAGTGCACAGCGTTTCGCACTTTGTGGCTCTCGAGCTAAATTTGTAGTGATACCAACACGTATCGAATTTAGAGTTATCACGGGGTTTTGAGCGGCTCCGTTTCGGCGATTTTGAGCGGTCGGTGCGCTCTCTACCGCGGCCTTCGCCTCCGCGTCGGACTGATTGCTCTCGCTTTTCGTGCTTCGCGGCTAGGCTCGTGATGCTCGTTTGCAGTTGTTTGAGAAGGTGAGTGAGCTGAGTTATTTTGCTCTGTGGTGCCGTCGCTGGCGTTGCTGGTTTTAATAACATCGGAACGAAGTTACACGTGTTAACGTTGTTCGTTGCCGGTTCGCAAATTTGTGCTATCGACGGGCCGTTTCGTGCCTCTACCTCCATGATTCGGTCAGCCTGCAGGGCTAGTTTCTCCAGGCTTAGCTCGTCTACTGCTAACGCAAATATTGTTTGCAAATTTGATGGAAGTCTCTGGAGGAAGAGCGTCTTGAGGAACGTTTCATCGGGCTTGGCTGTTCCATCAACTAATGTCAGCATTTGTCGTAGGAAAGCTGACGGCTTTATGTCGTCCAGCTCTTCGCTGGACAACAGTTTTCCTATGCGCTGTCAGGACTAAAGTCTGTAACTGTTTTGCAGCTCGGTTTTGAGTGTTTCGAATGGCTTATCCTCGGGAGGCTTTAAAATGATATTCCTTATTTCGGATGCTACGTCAGGTTTTAGCGCACCTACCACTACCTTAAATTGGACCAACGGGTCCGAAATTGCTTGCAGGTCAAGTAAGGTTTCAACCTGTGCGAACCATAACGGTACGACGCCTGTGTTGAACGGTGGTAGCTGGATCGGAATTGGCATTTTCGGTGTTGTCACCGGCGGTGATGGAGGCGGTGGTTCTACGACTGCGTCCACCATGTTGGCTTGTTGCGCTCGCTTGGATCTAATTAATTTAAACAGAATTCGGCTTAAACTGAATGAATGTTCTAAAAACGGACGTTATTGAAAAAAGTTAATCTCGGAATATCTAGTTATGCAATTATAACGTTGCTCAATTTGAATCGCCCAGACCGAATTTAGATTGAAATTATTTTATTCGCACTATATAGAGTCTGGACAGTCGCGCTATGTCCAATGTTGAACGCCTGTTCATTAATAACGTCGTTTATTTGAGAAACACTACAATGATCAATTTGAATATAACGCATTTAGTTTCGTATTTCCTTAAGACATAGATACAATTGATGCTCCGGTCGGCACTGTGCTTGACTGGACAGTCAGTTTCGACACTCAGGGCTCGGTCGCCACTGCTCGTGCTTGGTGCTGTGACCGGTGCTGTGCTGGCAAGGATGTCTCTACCTGCTAGGCTGTTTGGCTCGCTGCCTGGGCTAGGCCTAAACGCATGTGTGACCGCAGTGCTCTATCCTGGGTGCGCTGCCTGCTGCACTGCTGCTCTACGCACGGTCGGTCACTCGCTGTGCCGTCGGGGTTCAGTGTTTAAACTCAGCCGATATTTGAGCAGTACTTCCTGCATCAACCTTTATCAAAGCTGTGCTGTGGATTACTGCATGCGTTGATGGCTATTTAAAATATCCTATATAATATACTATTATTTGCACATTGCAATAGGAAATTAAATTCAGATGAATGGCTGTGCCCGTGCAGCGTATTGTTTGGATGGCACGTTATGATTAAATAAATTATGGCACCTGCATGTTTCGGAATTATAATACAAAGAAAAGGAAAATGCGATTTAAGGCTCTTGCTGCGCTGCCATCACAGTTCAATGCATGAACTTGACTGAATTGAGCTGTGAATCCTGCTGTCTGCCTTTTTTGAAGGTTCTGGTTGTGATTTTCTGCACGCGTTATCGGATACAGTGCTCTATGCAGCTCTGTGGCCAAACTGGTTGTGAACGTGGCAATCTCTTAAAATAGTTCCACATTAAAATTTTAAAGCACATGTTATAGTTTTCACTAAAATGCTCATGACTGCAGACGTTAGAATGGGAGGTTCATAATTGTGATTTTTAACAAATTTGAAATTGCTCTATTTTGCACGGTACTTCATGTCACATGTGTGGTATGGAATAATCATCACTGACCGCGTGAGTTATTTCACTTCGCTTCGTGCCATATTGAGATGGTTTATGCTTATAGATTTCCACATGGATGAACACGATGGGCGTTCAGTGTATTCTGATGTAAATGAAATTCTAAATCAATTTACTAAAAATAAACACGATGTCGAGTCAGCATAACATAACATAATAAAGTATAGAACTAAGTTCACTGCACACTTCCATTTTCCTGTAATGAGGTGGTGTTCTGCTGTCAACCCATAGAATTATTGTTGAGGCCTAGGGCAAAGCTGCGGGCATCCAGGCAATGTTGTGGTCAGGCGTGGCCGTCAGTTTGACTGTGCTGTGGACTGCCGGCATCAGCGTACAGTTGAGTCACGTGGTCCAGTCAAATTTTGTCATTCCGACATTTCGGATTATTGAATGTTGAATTTTGTTCAAGGATTTGTTCAACGTCATTCATTTACATTTCTCTCTCCGGTCTGTTATTGAATTGATTTTAAAACTGTCGTCACCAATATGACTTTTTTGACTTTTTTGGATATGGCTGATTTTCTAGCCGAAGTTATGTCTCCTACATGACAGGGGTGGAATTAATGAGGAAGATTTGACGTGGTTTTTATTCTAAAAGAAACAAAGCAAAGTACTGTTGTTCATAGACATGATAGGTAATAGATGAAAACAGGGTGTGAATCCTACGTATTAACCATCAATTATTCACCTAATTTAAGGTCGGCTAGGAATATTATAGCCTACTGTAAAACACCTAAAACTTAGTACAATGTCAGTCATGTAATAGGGTTCTCCTGTCAACGGGGAGGTTCCTTCCCGTCATGATTTCCAAAGGCTCGACAGGAGAGAGCGCGGGGGGGCTCGAGAATTCCCACCGCGGATGAGCCTACAGGGATAAACAGAAAAGGGGACACTTTACTTACAGTTTTGTTGAAGTCAAACTTATAATTAAGTAGAAAACACAAATATTTAACAACCCTAAACTTTGTCTGCGACGCGGCACCGTCGACATTTATCTATCAGAGAGCAGAGTCATTACCTTGTCTGGTAGCGTTAAGCGCGAGAGTGAAGCGGCAGACCAGACTAGGGCGGTCCTGTCTGAGAGTGCACCACAGCTGGCTACACTAGAGGTGCCAGATGTTGTTTAACGTTATGAGTTCATTTATAATTATAGTTTGTTCCCTTACACCTAAACCAGGCTGGTACTAAATTGTGCCTACTAGTCAGGAATTGATATTTTGTTGCCAACAAAAGTGTGATACAAGGCTTGATTAAACTTTCCTTTAATCGAGGACTTAGCATTCCCAGATCCTTGTTGCCGCGCTCTGCGCTGATTGGGTCTCGCTCGGCTTTGCGGAGGGATTCCCGCCGTCAGAGGGAGACTGCCGTCAGAGGGACTGCAGTTGGCGTGCGAAGGGATTCCCGCCGCCGAAGGATTTGATTTGATTTGAGCCTCATTTCCACCAGAACCTCAACGTGAGTCATAATAGGCTCCCTCGTAGGGCTCGATGATTATTGATTCCAGTAGGCTCGCACGCCTAAGTGCGCGAGGAATAAACGAAACAACGCTTTCAACGTTAGAAAAAATGTGAAAATTTTAGCAGTGTCAGACGCACGCTAGTGCGCAAAAGAAAAAACGCTTACTCGAAACGGACCCCCGCTTCCAATCCTTTAGAACATTAAGTGTGATATGTACGCACCCTAGTTCGTAGAGGTAGCATCTTCGAGATTAGAACAAGATCAGTGGCTACACGGGCAATAACAGCTCCGACAGCAACGCAACACAATATTTACAGCTACGCGGTTTAGTTGTATCAATACAAACTATTAATTTAGGTAAGATAAAGACTC
>SDVV010003064.1:0-21900 GCA_016164225.1 Gammarus roeselii | reverse complement strand
ACAATATTATAACTCTGGAGTATTTGTGCGGGAGTTCGTGTTTGTGATTTTGTGGATGGGTATTTTTTCTTCAGTCTGTGCTCGCTCGCGCGTGCACGGACCATGTGCAGTTTCTGGGGTTGACCTGAACTGCGCAGCTATAAAACCTTGTGACGCGTTGCGGTTGGAGTCCATCTAATCCGTGAAGCCATAGACCTTGTACCAATTTCGACGATGCTGTCTGTGCGCACTGTCGCGCGTGCATGTTATTCTTGGAGTTCTGGGTGGTTGGAGGCGGGGATTTGTTTTGTCGGAGTCTTTATCTTGCCTGAATAAATAAATTGTATTAAAAATCAAATAGACCGCGTATCTGTGAACATTGTGTTGCATTGCTGCCGGAGCTGACTTTGTTCGTGTAGCCGTGAACCTTGTACCAATTTCGACGATACTATCTGAGCGCACTGGCGTATGGACATGAAACTCATGAGGTTCTGAGGGGTTGGAGGCGAGGATTCGTTTCGTTTCATCTGAGAATTTATCTTACCCAAATAAATAAATTGTATTTATACAACTAAACCGCGTAGCTGTAAATATTGTGTTGCGTTGCTGTCGGAGCTGATGTTGCCCGTGTAGCCACTGACCTTGTACTAATCTCGACGATGCTACATGTACGCACTAGGGTGCGTACATATCACTCTTTATTTTCTAAAGGATTGGAAGAGGAGATCCGTTTCGAGTAAGCGTTTTTTCTTTTGCGCACTAGCGTGCGTCTGACATAGCTAAAATTTTCACGTTTTTTCTAACGTTGAAGCGTTGTTTCGTTTTTCCCTCGCACACTTAGGCGTGCGAGCCTGCGGGAATCAATGATCATCGAGCTCTACGGGGGAGCCTATTATGACTCACGTTGAGGCTCTGGTGGAAATGAGGCTCAAATCAAATCTATTTGGGCCCAAGGGTTCTCTGCCCCTCACCCTATCCCCTTAAACAATGAGTGCGAAATCAATAATCCGAGCAGTTTTTCTGCGCGTGACGAACCTGCCCCTACTTTCTTCACGAACCACAATTTTTTCATGTCTAATACATAATGCTAGTGAATTTGTGTGGGAGTTTCTGTCAGTAATTTTGTGAATGTGTTTTTCTTTAGTCGCATGCATGCTAGCGCGGGCACAGACCATATGTAGTTGCTGGGGTTGACATGGACTGCGTAGCTATAAACCCTGTGACGCGCTGTGGTTGGAGTTGATCTAATCCGTGAAGCCATTGACCTTGTACCAATTTCGACGATACTATCTATGCGCTCTAGCGCGCGTACATAATACTCCTGGAGTTCTCAGTGGTTGGAGGCGGGGATTCGTTTCGTCCGAGTCTCTATCTTACCTGAATAAGTATATTGTACCCCTACTTAACTAGACCGCGCAGCTGCAAACATTGTATTGTCGGAGCTTACTTTGTCGGTGTAGCCGTAGACCTTGTACCGATCTCGACGATGCTACATGTGCGCTCTAGCGTGCATAAATATTACTCATGGAGTTCTTTATGATTAAAAATGGAGATCCGTTTCGTCTGAATATTTTTCTTGTGTGCACCAGCGTGCGTCTGACACGACTGAAATTTTCGAAATGTTCTAAGTTTGACAACGTTGTTTTTCTCGCAAACAGAGGTGTGTCACTCTGGGGTCACCAGTTTGGTATGTTTGGTAGGTTAATGAGAGACCAGTTGGCATAATCAAAACGTGAAAGTTAAAGTTAGCTTCTGTGAGCGGTAATAATTCAAGTGTACACGGCGCTTGCAATTTCTAGGCGCCTTCGATATGTTTCAAATTAAAATATGAAATAAATTATTTAGAAAATAAGCACCATTGGGCGTAGCCTTTGTCGGGGCTCTGTGCATGAATTTTTGACTAAAAAAAAATATTAAAATTATTGACTAATATGAAATGAGGTTGAGTATTATGGGCAAGCACCAATATCGTACAAGAAGGACAAGTACATGACATGAAATCAATCTTTGGTATTGTGTAATTATAAATTTCACGACTTAAAAACGAGAAGACATCCGAGGTAATATAGAAGGGGGAAAGGAGGGAGATAAGAAAGCCGGCAAGAAAATCAAGGGCGCTGTTGCTTCACAGCGGGTAATCTTGTCACTGGGAGGCGCCAGCCGGAGGTTAGCGTACAAACAGAGGTAGTTGATTCACAGTTCTGCGCCAATCCGCAGCATAGAATGAAGGTTGCACAAAAAATGATCGGCTAAACCAAATATGCCACATGGGAGATAATTACACACCATTCTGCCTGCCTCATAGAGGCAGACTGATTGGGTGCATGTAGTAACTGAACATTAAAATATAAATAGTATACTCCTATGGGTGTAGCTACCAGGAATAAAACGAGAGGCTTAAGCTACACAATTCTAAGAAATTACATTAGAACACAATTTGACTGTTATGTTTGATATTAAGAATTATGAATGCATAATTCTCCTCTTACTTGAACGTACAAGGCTGTATGATATTTGAACCTATTTGAAAATATGTATCATTTACAATATATATCTATACATAGGCACGAGCCACGGTGGGGGTGCTATTCAGACAAGATAGCTACCATGTGAACAGGATATCAATTTAAATATCCTATTATAGCTAATCAAGGATAATGCATCATTGTTATAAATATATACATTGGAAATGCTTGAAATTGGGGCCGAGGAATTCCCTATAGCTAGCTGTAACTGTACATTTTATGTGTAAGGTTGAAATCCTGCATCCAAGTGAATACAGGGAATATCCTACTGTAGGAATCTATAATGTAATCATTAGTCTGCTCTAGATTTAGCAACCTAGTTTCCTCACTGAGGTAGGCACATTGTAAAATACTGTTATTCTTACCTGTCTTCTGTGGAATTCTTTGGGGTTCCGAGGTATAGCCTTCGTTATATTACTTGGTGATTAATTTGCCATGTTGATTGGTCAGTAACACCTATCTGAGTATTTATTATTTGGCATGTAAAACGTAATAAGGGGAAAATTGGCCTGGCCTGGCCTAGCTCTTGCGTAAGCCTACATCACTAACACGTTTTATTGTGCCTAGCACGATGTTACTTTGAATCCGTAACATTCGCAGGGCCGTCGTCACAACACACACGGTTCCGACTATTTAAATACATGTGTTCCAGAAAGAACAAATGGTTCTAACAGAAACAGACACACGGTGTGTTGCTTGATCGAGCTCCGGAGAGTTAAGAAAGCCCTCTCGGGTGTTTATCTGGGAAGGCGTTGTTGCCTTTTTTTGTTTTAAGGTTTTTATCTGAATCATTTATTCCTTCTGATGAATGTGTTCAATGGCTTCTTGTGCGTGGGTATACTTAATTATTTAATCAAAATAAATATTTGTTGCACTGCCATTATGGTTGGAACCAGTCTTGTACTAGCTGAACAGAAATGTTGTAGCTACCTACAGAGAGATGCAAACAATGAGATCAAAAGAGGCGATTGCTTGGTAGCCATAGGGGCTTGTGATACACGTATAATGTATTTAGTGTGATTAGGATAATGTAGGGTCAATTGGGAACCTCTACAGTACTGCAACCTCGCGACATGATCCAATTTGACTAACAACGCTCTGTATATAAGGGCTGGATCCAAATACCACAGGAATTTGTGAACATTATTGTCTCTCATAGCTCTTCAATGCACCCTGAGACTCACACTTAAAGGTGCACTAGATTTCGTGCCATCAAAATTTTGTTTACAATTTATATAGGTGGAAGATAGTCCAATTAATAACATGGCAGTTATTTAAAGCCTCAAAATATTCTAATAAAATTTGAGTGTATTAACAATTTTCATCTAAAGAAATGCGCACGAAAGACCCGGGTTTTGATGAAGAAGAATAGTTTGCCATTCTGCTTGTGTGAACATGTTCTAGTACTATTACTACTGAGCGCCAACTCTCCGAGCTGGTCAACTTCCATAGAACAGGTGAATGTTGGTGCACAATAGTTTGGCTTCCTAACAATACATAAATTTTGCTCATTCACGTGATCGTAAAATTACATGGGTCAGCGAGTAGCATTCAGCTGTTGAACTTGAACGCGTCTGTGCGGCACATTGACTAAATTCTTCGTGATCGAGGAAACTAGGTTTGTTATATTTTTCAATCATTTTTTTTCTACAGAGCGCTTTCTGAAGAAGTATTAACAAATTGTTTAACACTAACGCTCACAAAACAAAACGAAGTGGTGAAATTTTTAAAGTCTAGTGCAACTTTACTCACTCAGGCCCAAACAGTGTTGTTTACCTCAAGTCTAGTGCACTTTTAATCACTCAGGCCCAAACTGTGTTGTATACCTTAAGTCTAGTGCACCTTTAATCACTCAGGCCCAAACAGTATTGTATACCTTAAGCAAGTTGTACAGCTCATAAAATCACACTTTGTTTGACCATGTCAGTATTCAAGAATACTGTTACCAATTTGTGTCCCTGATAATTCATCAAAGCAAAGACATTACAAAGAACTATTTTGCTTCTAACGCTTTCTTCGTTCGCCAACACACTGAAACAGAAGTCTTCTCAATATTTTTAAATTGAATGTTTATTTATATAAGTACTAGTTCAATTTGCACGCTGAAACCTGAAAAGTTGATCTAGAGTTAATAATGTGACAGGAATCAGCCAAACTACAGGTATGTTTGAGAGGAAAAAATCAAAACGCTCATTTACGAATATTTGTATCTTCTTCTGCGTTCTGGTCCGACGAGTGTATTTGGGAGAGTGTTTGTTTCACGACAAATATACAATTTTTTGACCGTTCCAAAAATAAACCAACCCTGTCAAACATCACATAACCAATTATTCTATTGGTTTAAAGTAATTACTTGACGAAGTTCAAATTTGTTAATTTCTTCTTTAAAAATATCGTTTGATGCTTGATCCGGAGCCTACATGCGAGCGTCTGAATTAATGCAACAATATGAGCCAGCCAAAGCTGCGTCTACTACAATGAACCCAAGATTCCTTCATGTTGAATGAGTTGGTGAGGTGCAATTTCTATAACTGTCAGAAAAGAATTACTTGAAAAGAACCAAGGGATTGAAAAACATACAGATGATAAAGGGAAAACGGAGATCAAGACGAATGTCTATGTTAATAGATAAGAGAATTAACAATACCATCACATGTATGTAGAGCTCACGTATTTTTAGGATTATTGAAGGGCTAATTTGAAACCTCTACTGATGGAACATGGGTCGATAACTAATAATTTAATCTCTTGTGGGATTTCTGTCACCGTAGTATGTCTCATTTGGGTCGCTGGTGCTGTCATCTGGCGTATAAACAAAAATCGACTTACGAACTGAACATAAATGTTTTTGAAAAAGCCTGTTATAAAAGCTGAGACTGACTTCGTGTTTATAACTTACTTTACTCAGATTCGTTCCCAATACAGCTTTGATGTTGGGCGGGTGTATGGACTGGCTTCTATCATTGTATGAACCGGTTGCTATATTAATTTGGATTCCGTTTATCTAATGATAGTCGCCGAACGATTTATCTTGAACTCAATCAAGAAGAATGTGCCTCTGACGAAGGACTGCAACCAGGCTGAAGAAGAAAGTACAGTTGGCGTTAGAACAAGGGTAAGAGGAATGAGTTAATAGTATAGGGTGCGTGAGGGATCCAGCGCACGACTCAGCTGCTACATAATGGAGTCCGAGGATGGTCGCGGGACAGAGTTCTGATTGCTTCGTTTAATTATTTGGGCTTTGCAAGAAATTGTTGAGTATATCTTGCGAATATTTCCATAAATACACAGTTAGTACCATTGCAGGAGACTTGACTTCGTATATGGCAGCTTAACTCGCCTTCATCTTAGTTGGAAAATATATGCTCCTTCCCAATTTAATCTGCTAATGAAACGAGGGAAACGACGGTAAGGAGACCTTTTAAGGGTATCTCCTATATGAAATTTAGGGTTTGACCTTAAGGATATTGACGTAAGGAGGTGTAATTACGAGAGAATTCATGTGTAAATTTGGTTTATTGGTGAGATCTGATATGATGCAATTCAAATTGTAGCATTACACGAACGATTCAAATACTCATTTCAATTGAAGAAAAACAGCGAACGTGGTGACTGATTACTTTACATGACCAATTAAACATAATGGGGCGAGAATATTATCGCCACGCGTTGATTAAAGCAATAAATAGTATAGTCTCATGTCATATTGGTTGGGTGTTCGTGTCGCTCTGGCTCAGGACAGGAGAGGCGACAAAGAATTTGTCGCTGTGGTGAGCCTGGCGGACAAGAAGAGAAAAAGGAACACTTTACTCACAGTTGTTGTCCAACTTGTAGAATGCCTTAAAAAACTAAACTCAGCTAAACAAAATGATCAACGCCACTGATCGAACAAAAACTGACTCAGCTAACCAAACAACGACACTGGTCGAGCGAAAACTAATAGAGCAGGGTGCACTAGAATGTGAGCATTACCTTGGTATAACCTGTAGGTGCCTCTGATGGAGGCTGAGTGAGGGTTAGCCTGGCGGTTGGGCCTCAGCCTCTGGCTTAGCCGACACGTGATTAGCTACAGCCAGACGGGTCAGACTGCTGATGTGTCTGTGCCAATTATTCCCTATTTCTAATGCAAAACTTGTCTCCATACGTTTTAAACTGTATAGATGCTGCTATTTGAACTAAGTAAGTAATGGGCAAAAAATATTATTATAATTTGCTTGTGGTTCTTAATTTAAAAACTCTCCTTTAATCCTGGACTTAGAATTTCAAGATACCTGTGCCGCTTCCCAGATGCTGATTTGCTCGCGTCCACTCTGTGTTGCCGCTCTTGGCGCTGATTGGTGGTGCCAACAATCCTTGTTGCTGAATGGTTCCTTGCAGTATACGCCGGGAACTTTGAGTTGTAGTCCCGCACTGCTTGATGGTTAGTTGACTTGCGGAGGGATTCCTGCCGCCAGAGGTAAAACTGCATCTACGACACATTTCCAATGAGAGTTAATACAATGGTCTAAAATATGATACCTTCATCTTAAATGCAAATACATCATTTACAGGAAGTAACAGAGAGCAATGCAAAACTCGACTTCGCGAGCCATTAAGACCTCATGGAGGCAGAAATTCATTCGTAAACGAATTTCTAGCCCATATTAACGATAATTTCTGTAAAAAGAAGAGAGAATCCTAGGATTGAGTAATATATTCAATAGTACCGCTGTCTTATTCTAAAAGGTAAATTATCTTGTTCATTTGGGAAGCATTCCTGAGGAATATATCAGATGCATAGATGTACTCGAGGTGTTTTGGAGAGTAGAGAGAAGTAACAGATGTTTGTTAATTGGTTTTGAATGCCTCTCTATGTATTTATGGGTTCACAGAGATCTAAGAGCTATTTCCCGAGCAAAGTATGACGTTTATGAACATCAAATTGTAGCCACCTGATTGGAACACGCACATAAGTTGGGGTTATCTCTCTAATCCACAGTTTGAGCATACTTTTTGTCCTCGCTGTCACAAGATGTAACACGTAATCGCAAAGACATCTACAAGTGCTTTTTAGATGCACTGGCTGGTGAAAAAACTGCGCCTTCAATATTCTCACTGACAACTATGATACGATTTGTCTCATGTTAGTTATTATTTACCTATGCAACACAATAGTTAGTCATTTCATTAAGCTAAATTAGTCCAAGGGCGTGACGTCATCTGAGATGCACCGATGGGAATACACGTATGCAATATTGAAAACGAGTGTAAGCATAGAGAAATAATAAACTATTCAAGATAATAGTATATATGTTTTAAATTAGTTTTGGTTACTTCCCATAATATTTTAGCAGCATCCGTCACAAATTTTTGTGTAAAATTTCTTGAGAGTCTTTAGGCAACACTCTTAGCAGTTTGTCGTTCGTGTGGTTTATTTCGTCCGTCTGTGTTCTCCTATTCGGCGAAATGGTACGTGTCGTGTGGACTTCAGTGATTACGTAAATTGTGAGGATAATAAGCGATATCGACGTTAAAAGTGTATTGTTGCAGTGTTCTAATGCACATGTTTTCTTTCCTCAGGGTAAAGATCTTAATCACAAAAAGAAACGCGTTGTAAAACGCCGTTCACCTAAGTCCCAGGATGTCTACCTCAGGCTCCTCGTGAAGGTATGTTGCATTGGCCCTATTGATGTCTTCAGTTGATAAACATTTCGCAGTATCAATACGGCCTAGGTTACACTATAGGTTACTGATACATTCTCAATGTGATTGTGGACTGGTGGTCACTGATTGCATTTAAGTAGGCAAATGGCATGCATGCCTCTATGTTGAATTATTTAGAAGAGACAATGTGCAAAGTTGAATGCTTCTTTGTTGTGCTGAAGTAGGAATGTTCAAGAGAGAAGCTATATTTCAAATGCTGGTATTGGTTTGTCAGTGCAACCCTAGTTGTGACCAATTGCCTGGACTTCAAAGTGTGGGGCAATCTAATGTGGTTGTGCAGTCGGCATACTGCTATTGTGAAGTTTTAAAGCCTCAAGTCTCTTGTACATTAGACCTAGGATAACCTGTAGGATTGTCCTGTAGGCTTGAAAGTGTCATCCTAGAATTACTGGTTTGTTTGCCCTTTTAGTGAGAGGCTTGTCAACATAGGTGTCTCATGAATGCAGGTTAGCATCATAAGCCAGTTTTCAGAAGGGGCTAGATGAGTGACAAGGATGTTTTAAATATTTGGATTAGTCTTCCACCCATGGTTCAAGTTTTCTATTTGTTAACAAATATTTAGGGTGACTACAATTCACGTTACATAGTATGGCCTTCATCGCCAACATGCTGGCAAATAATTTGGTAGTTGAATACCTCAAATTTTAGTGGCGATAAATAAATATCATTAACTTGTCAAATAATGGTTTTGGTGACAACTCTCCCTTTCAAATGACAATTTTCTTTCTGGCAAATAGTTAAACAATGAAATTCTGGAAAGTGTTTGTTTACATACTTGTAAGCATCTTGAAATGGCTACCCAGCCGGCCAAACCAACACCAACTCTGCGCACACCAACCCTGGTTATGACCATTCTGTTTAGGAGGACACCTGGTTAGTGAGATACCAGCATCTGTGTGCTCATCCTGAACTGTAATTCTGAAGTCCGTATAAAACAAGCTTCCGAGGCGCTTGGCTGGTTTGGTATTGAAATTCAGTGACTAAATGCACTTGATGTTTAAACCTGCGCCCAATTCTGCAATCTGGCATAGTCTAGAGTACATTCTATGGTAATTTAAAGAAGTATTACTTCCATATTTTCATTGCAGGGAATTTTTTGTTGTGTTGTACCATTACAAAGCGGTAAAAATTGAATATAACTAGTCATAGTGAGACCATTTTATTGTGATGGCGTGCTCTACAAGGGAGCGTGACTCGCATTGAGGCTCCAGTGAAAATTAAGCCCAAATCAAATTTATTGTAATATACATAATTTTCATAATTTTTCAGTGAAGATACGTCAGAGTTTAAAATGATTATTTATTGACTTACCTGCACATAGAACTAAATTTACTCGATGAATTTCTAGTGGGCTTATTGCCTTGTAGATATAATGATCAGGTTTTATGAAGTAACTATGAAAGTAGTTGCCCCAAATCCAGTTTGCTCAATTTTGCTGGCAGCGCATGCAATCATTGATAAGAAATATCTGATGCGCACATGAAATCTTGAGATGAAGCGCACATGAAGACACCTTTCAAAATATTGCACGTGGAGACAGCACATCGCACGTAAACAATTTTTCATAAATACTTGTGCCTAAATTTCATGCACGCATTTCCCTTCATAGCATATTAATTCAAGCTGACACAAAGATTTCTAACCACTGCGCATCACCATCATTGAAGAACTATTAATTTCTGTGACCAAACAGTCCGGATTGTCATCGGTTACTGAGAGAAACAAACAAAAACCAATATATTTTTTTGACAGGAGAATAGAAAATTGACGATTCACAATACAACGGGCAATATCAGTCAAGGCAAAGAGCATCAGCGTTTGGTATGAATGCAACAATAGCTTAACTGTAATATTGAATTAGCCCTGCATGGTTTGAACAACAATACTGCATTTTGACAATAGATGAAGACAAACACTGACGTCACACACTAAGGTGAACAAGTTTGCTGCAACATTCATGGAAAAGACAGCGGAGTGGAAGTGCAAAATTAGGCATCATTAGTAATGACAATTTTTAATAAGAACTGACAGGTATTGTTAATTATAATTTATAACTAACATAAAGAGTATCATCAAAATGTTACATTCTGTTTCGTATGACGCCTGGCTGGTGAAAAGCGCTTACGTCTTTGTGCGGGCATCTCAAACTCAACACACATGTAATTCTGCTGTCTGTTTCGCAGCGCTCGCACCTCTAGCTCTCCATTTTTTATATATTCGTCAGTGTCTGACAGTAGCACCAGTTTGCACAATTTGGCAGGCAGCGCACGCAAAGATTGATAAGAAATTTGTGATGCGCACGTGAAATCTTGATGAAGCGCACGTGAAGACACCTTTCAAAATATTGCACGCTGAGACAGTACATTGCATGTAAACAATTTTTCAAGAATATTTTTTGTGCCAGAATCCCATGCACGCATTTTCCTTCATAGCATATTAATTTAAGCTGACTACGAGATTCCTAACCACTGCGCATCACCATCATTGAAGAACGACTAATTTCTGTGACCTAACAGTCAGGATCGTTATCGGTTACTGAGAGAAACGCACAAAAACAAATATCGCATTTTTTTGGCGGGAGAATAAAAAATTGATGATTCACAATACAACGGGCAATGTCAGTCAAGACGAAGCACATCAGCATTTGGTAGGAATGCAACAATAGCTAAACTGTAATATTGAATTATGCCCTGCATGGTTCGAACGGCAGTTTAACATTACCGCATTATGACAATACATGAAAACGAACACAGACGTCAAACACGTTATGTAAACAAGTTTGCTGCGACATTCATGGAAAATACAGCGGAGTGGAAGTGCAAAATAAAGCATTGTTAGTAATGGCAATTTTTGAAATGAACTGACTAGTTGTTAATTATAATTTATACCTACTATGAGAAAGAGTATCATCTAAATGTTACATTCTGTTATGTATGACGCCTGCTTGTTGAAAGACGCTTACGTCTATGTGCGGTCATCTCAAACTCTACACACATGTAATTCTGCAGTTGGTTTCGCTGCGCTCGCACCTCTAGCTCTCCGTTTCGTATATATTTGTCAGTGGCTCTGACAGTGGCGCACGTTACTCTACAAACATACTCTGCGAGCGCACGTTAAGGTCCAGATATGCCGATCTCAGCCTTTGAGGCGCACGGCTGGTTCGGTTCTTAATATTTGGCAATGAAAACTCACGTAATGTTCTCAACCCCTTGCCCAATTGTGCAATCTGGCAGTAGCACCCAGTTTACACAATTCGGCGGGCAGCGCACGTAAACATTGAAAAGAAATATTTGATACGCTTGTGAAATCTTGAGATGAAGCACATGTGAAGACACCTTTCCAGAAAATTGCACACCAAAACTACATTGCATGTGAACAAATCTTCAAACAGTTTATTCTGCTACAATTTTATGCACGCATTTCCCTCCAAAGCATATCAATTCAAGCTGACACACAATAATTCCAAATCACTGCCCATCACTATCATTGAAGAACTAGTAGCTAATTTCTTTGACCGGACAGGCCGGATCGACAATCGTCAGCTGTTGATTAGAGAAACAAAGTAAGACCAATATCTCATATTTTGGTGGCAGAACAAGAATTTAGCGATTCACAAAATGTGTAATATTAGTCACAATGAAGTGCATCAGTCTTTAGTATGGATGCAACAATAGCTCAACTGCAATATTAAATTACTCCATGCATGATATGAACATCAATTTAACATAAGTAACTGCATTTTAGCAATAGATGAAAACGAACACAGACGTCGCACACATTTGGTAAACAACATTGCTGCACCATCCACGGAACAGACAGCTGAGTGGAAATGCAAAATTACGCATTACCGTCGTCGGTCGTGTGGTCCGGAGATATGTAAACGATGTTGTTGTTAGTGATGGCAATTTTTAATAAGAACTGCCAATGATTGTTAATTATAATTTATAACTACCATAAGAAAGAGTATCATCTAGAGGTTACATTCTGTTTTGTAGGACGCCTGGTTACGTTTGCCTCTATGTGCGGTCATCTCAAACTCTACACATGTGTAATTCTACTGTCAGTTACGAGTTACGCGGCGTTCGCACCTCCAGCTCTCCGCTATGTATATATTTGCCAATATCATGTTGAAGTAGCGCATGTAACTCAACAAATATACTCTGCGAGCACACGCCAAGGTCTAGATGTGCCAATCTTAGCTTCTGAGGTGCACGGCTGGTTCGGTTCTTAATATTCAGCAATGAAAACGTACATAATGTTCTCAACCCCGTGCCCAATTGTGCAATCTGGAGTGGCACACTTAACTCTTCAAACATACTCTTCGAGTGCACACAAAGGTCTAGATCTGCCAATCTCTGTTTTTAAGGCGCACGGCTGGTTTGGTTCTTAATATTCGCTGATGTAAACGCACGTAATGTTCTCGACCCTGTGCCCAATTGTGCAATCTGGCCCCAAACGTGCTCTCTGAACAGTGAGATTTGGGGCAGGAACCTTAACAATGTTGAATGTTATGGATATAAGGTATGAGGGGCATAGCTGGAGTGACAGACAGGATTAATTATGACATTCAAATTGGAGCAGGAATGGCGAAGAAGATAAGATCAAAGAAGGTCTGCATGTTCTGAGATAGCTCAGGCACATGGTGAGAATTTATGACAGACCTGAAGGTAGACCAAGAGAGATGTGAACCAAGTGATGAAGGTGGTGAGTGGATGTTGGTCTAAAAGTAAAGAAGAGTTTAGGTGGATGGATGGTGTGGAGCAGGCATCAAGATGAGACACTAGTATTGAGGTAGTGAATGACTGAGTTGGTGGCCAATGATAAGTGTTGGTGGAGGAATTTCTTGACCCTCTCCTGATGTGCTTTCCCAATTGTTCATGATGCTGCTCTGATGTGCTGTTCCAGTCTTGGCATCTTGTTGAGAAACAGGATGGTTGTGGGTGGGCCTGGTAACCATGACATAGAGATGAATCAGTAACTGTTGAGCCCTGATGCAGAGTGACCTTGGACACATAATATGGAGTGTTGCAGCCTTTTTCAGCTGTATCCATAAGTACACAATTTTTGAATATTAGTGTATCAGCAGAGTGCACATTGCACCTTGATGTCAGCAACTCTCCTTCTTGGAGAACTTAGCCTAGTGTCTGTATCATTATTGATGGGCTAGCACCCGACCAACATTTGGCTCAACATAGTCAATTACAATCTTGAGTTTTATATTACTTGCTTATAACTTGATCTGATGAGGTAATTACTAAAGTTAGTTAGAAATCTGATCTCAAGCTCAGGTTATGGTGTAATTTACATGGGGAACGAACAGTCTGGCATGGTGACTAATCTGAGGTTGTGATTTGGATCTTTAAACTTACACCGAACTAGGTGTCTGTAATTATTCCGATTCTGTAGTCTCAAGATATTTTGGTGCAATTTTTACAACTCCCAAGCAACAAATGTACAAACATTTCTGTATAGCATAGATACATAAACTTCCAACTAGCGAATTGCTTAAGATGGATGTGGGATGTGGCTCATTTTGGCAACAAGATCTCCAAGATCTTGGCAATATGAGCTCCATTTATTCACGGAATAAAGGGAAGAATTTTTTTGAGATTTGTTTCAAAACCACCTGAGTTAATCATACATGTCAGATTCTGTTGAAGTTCATACTGATATTTTTATTGATATTTAATATAACTTCTCTCCTTATTTGTTGAATAATTTATAAGGAAATAATTACTATTAAATTTAAATGGCAAACTTATTGACCTTTTAAATCTCCTTGAGCTTTTCTCTATGCACGTCATAAATTTATGCATGCTTCCTATTTAGGAGCTTCTGCAGTTTTGCAGAGGGACTCTGGTAGTCCAACCATCTTACAAACCAATGTATTTCCAATATATATATGACCAATAGATATATTAAATTTAGGCACCTTTGACAAAGCAATCTACAGTGTTGACATACTAGTTGAGCTAATGCCCATTACCCATTTACATTGGGCCTGAAATGTTCTAGTGACAAGTATTATACATTTCTAGAATTAAATTGTCTGAAAGTTTGAGCTTAGACCTTTTCTGTACTTGCTACACATGCTCTCCTCTCTTCATGACAGCTGTACCGGTTCTTGGCACGCCGCACAGGGATCAAGTTCAACTACATCATTTTGAGGAGGCTGTTTATGTCCCGCACTAATAAGCCACCTGTGTCTGTCGGAAAGGTCATCTCGACCATGAAACCAAACTCGCGCAGGGGAAAGACCTGCGTTGTTGTTGGTTCAATCACCAATGACAATAGGCTGTATGAAGTGCCCAAGAACCTAAAGGTTAGTCATTAATAAGTGTGACATTGGATTGAGTAACCCTGAAACCATGCATTGCTGTCACGAGTTTCTAGTGCAACTAGGTGGTGTTGCTGCACGTTTTCTTGCATATTTGTGTTGCTGGTGAGCAGTTGCAGAAGTTTGAAGATAGAAGGTATTCGCTAACAAAATTTATTACAAATTGAAATGTGCATATTGCATTTGTTCTAGTGATAATTTGGCATGTCACTTACATGTTCCCATTACCAATGATATAGTTTCTGGTGGCTAATAACAACAGTGGATCAGTTACTTCCCTCCAAGCTATGGTATGGAACTTGTGATTGCTACTTCTACATGGGTTGCTGAGAGACTTGACTGTGTTTAATAATCAATGTTGTGATTAATCTTGAACAGAATTTCTAACAATAAGTTGATGGTGCAAGCATATTTGGATCCCTTGCAAAGCTGGTAATGACAATTTAGTGGGCTCATTAATTCTTTTGGTTACATGTGTTGGATGTCAAACTGATTGGTCCTAACCAGCATCATTATTTCTAAGTTGTTACTTCTAAAGCAATCATGAAAGCCAAGCAATTACAAAGCCACCCTTCAATCTTCTGTATCCTTTAACAGTTCTCAACCCTGGCAAGTGTTTTACTCTGCCCAAGAATATAATTCTTCATCAAGAGGTGCCATTGTTGTTGAAGTGAAATGCTAGAATAAATCTTATTCCTACACTAGAGTTGAAGTTTTTGAATTTCAAAATAGATGAAAAATAGTCTACTCTGTATTTTATTGATTTTTCCAAAATAAAAGTGGGTTACAAAATATGAGGCTTCCTTATAAGCGTAGATCTGATGCGTTTTGCAGGTTCATGGCAATTTTTTATTTGTTTTGACTGCTTGGCAGTTTCTTGAGATATTCAACCTTCATAGGTTTACGCTTGCAAATATAGATTCCATCCTAACTTGCAACAGGTATTTGAGCGTGTTGTGGTATTGGCTAAAAGTTTCACATTCTTTACAATGACAAGCTGTGGCCAGCTGATGAACCGATGAACTATCACTCATATGATGCTCCTGCCCCTACGAGTCTCATTTTTATTGGACATTTCTGGAGCAAGCTAGAAATCAGCTGCTGAACAGACTTGGTCCGTTCACTGCCTCGACTTCAGCTTGCTGCACTTCTGATTTTGGATATTGATGTGATCCATTTTGTCAATGAACGCAAGCCACTGACAATCTAATATCCAGAAAAACTGCTATGACACATTGCAAAGCAAAAGTTCATATTGTTGTCAGTTTTGAGAAAATGATGCACAATCTTACAAATAGGCCCTATTTTGAGCTGCTTTTTGTTATGAATAGATCCTATTTTGAGTAGGTTTTTTGATCTTACAAGTAGGGCCTATTTGGAGTTGCTTTTTGATTTTACAAATGGGTCCAATTTCAAGCTGATTTCTGATTCTACAAATAGGTCTTCTGAGCTGATTTGGTCTTATGAATATGTCCATGCCAAGCTGCTTTTTGATTGTGAACATGTTCTATTTTGAACTGATTTTTGATTTGGCAAATCTGTCTCATTTCAAGCTGATTTTTGATAGTACGAATAGATCCTACTTTGAGCTGATTTTTTTTTGTCAAATGTTGCGTCATGACTAGTGATGGGACGATCCCGGAAATTTGGCCAATACCGAAGAATTGGTTGATGTTGGTACTACCTATACTAAAAATGACCGATACCAATATTTTCCATAATTTTAATTCAATGATTGAAGTATACATTTCCACTTCGGTAAATTTTAGGCCACAAAGATATAAAAGATCAATATTTCAGTAAAGATGTTCATTGATTGAATATCCACAGATAACTATTGGTTTACGGGTCTGTTAGGCGTAGAATGATGCAATCATGCTATGCGTGGCACTGCATAATATTTCATGAAATGGCTTGTTACTGTGTTGGCCAAACCACCGCAACTGATCTGCTGAGTAACTTATCTGTGGTTTGCGATGAAAATCGTGACTGAGACAAGAAACCATTGGATCAAATGTCAACTGAACGCATGAAGGCGCCGTGATATTGCTAGTTGTATTTTTGCGTTGAAGCCCTAATTAACCCTTGGGGTGGAGGGATGCTCATTCCTTTTATAGATCATCAAAACATTATTTTAGTATTTTATTTTCACATTTCATGAGCTCTATTATTTATTTCTGCTTTTTTCATGATAAATTTTGGTTTGTTTATTACATATCAAGGTGAGTTGAGACCAGGTGACCCAGGAAATATGGGTACTCGTGGGACCCGCAGGACTCGTAAGACCCGGGGATTCGGGCCCCCGGGGTACTTGGAAGACCAGGAGGATTAGAGGGGATCCACTTTGACTTTTTGTGACCCTGTGGGACACCCTTGAGACCCTCTAAATCCTGGAACCTCTGCTCCCCCCTCCCTATGCTGTAAAACCCGTACACAGAGGAATGTATATATTTGAAGTGCTTGAGTAGAGAAATTAGTATCTATTACAGTCCACAACATTGCTGACAGAGGGGGAGAGCCGCACCAAGGCTGGTCAAGGTGCCTTGAAATTAGACTAAACATGTTGAGATGAGTTGGTCGCAACGAGTCGAAACAGGCCGAAATGATTTGAGACAAGCAGAGATGAGCCGAGACGAGGCGACTCAATGGACCCAGGGAGCTCGGGGGCCTTGGGTAACCCTTCAGGGCTCATCAGGCTCTTTTGAGACCCAGGGGACCTCTGCCCCCTCCCCCTTATCCTCATGAACTATAAGTTCAATGATGATAATTTGAGTAGTTTTTAGCCTATGATGAACCTGCCCTTTCTTTCCTCTGCATGGTCCACAATTCTGTCGTATAAAATAATGCTAGTTTTCTTTTGCAAAGGCTCCTGTTAGTGATTTTGTGAAAGCGTTTTTTCAGTTTGCGCTCGCTCGCGCGTGTGCGGACCGTATGTGATGTCTGTGTTGGACCTTTGCCGCGTAACTATAAACCTTGTTATGCGTTGCGGGACTATAAACCTTGTGATGCGTTGCGGGTGGAGTTGCTGATTCGTGAGGCCATGGACCTTGCACCAATTTCGACGATACTATATGTGCGCACTGGCGTGTGTACATATTACTCTTGAAATTATAAGTGGTTGGCGGTGGGGATTCGATTCGTTTCGTCTGAGTCTTCATATTTCCTGGATAAATAAAATGTACATTAACTGAACTAGACCGCGTAGCAGTAAACATTGTGTTGCGTTGCTGTCGGAGCTTACTTTGTCCGTGCAGCCTTGAACCTTGTACCAATCTCGACCATGCTTCTTGTACGCACTAACGCGCATACATATTACACATGAAGTTCTAAATGATTGAAAGGAAAGGTCCGTTTTGTCTTAACGTTATTCTTGTCCACACCACCGTGCGTTTGACGCGAATAAATGTTCAAATAGTTCAACTTTGACAACGTAGTTTTTCTTGCACACGGAGGTGTGCGGGCCTACTGGAATCCATGATCATTGAGCCCCACAGGGGAGCCTATTATGACTCACGTTGAGACTCTTGTGTTGTTGAGACTTGTGTGTAAATAAGGCCAACATCAACCTAATAACCCTTGCATGACCGTGTCGCTTTGTTTTTTTCCCAGATTACATTTTTTGCTATCAAATGCATGCAAATGAGACGTCATTCGATTTGTCCTGCAAATGCGGATCTTTTGAGCTATATGGTAGTTACATAGGGTGAAAGTTTTGTGTTGTGCAGTCCAGAAACCACCTTTTGTAATGATTTTCCCCCAAATTTTGGAATAGATCGAATAAAATTGATTTGCTTGAAAACTATAAGTCCTACACAGCTCCCTAACCCATCGCTGAATTCGTAGTAAAATAGCGCTCCTTTAGGTGCTATTCATTTATATATAATCAGGCATTATACCACATCATCGACATTTTCGATCGAAAAAAAATCTTTTTTTTTTTGTTTGAAACTTTAATCTGGAATTTGAATCAAAACTACCAACTTGACACATAAACTTTTTAAATCAATTGTAGCTTGTTTTCTTAAAAATAAATGGAACAAACCACTTTATTCCAACTACTGTAGTAGTCGAGCTACATGCAAAGGCGCAAACACTTAATGTGAATGTCTACATATTTTTAACCAGAGTTTCATATCATACTAAGTTTTTTTGAATATTTCAAAAACTAAAATAGCTAAAATACTAAAACCATATAAAAAAATTGGCTCCTCGGGTCATTCTCCATTGAACCAGCATAATTCCAGCCTTGAGAGAAATGATTTGGGGCACTTATAAAACCTATTAGGGCTGGAAAAATTCTGAAAATTTTACATATCACTAAAATTGTCTAAAACAATTATTCTGAAAATTTATGGTGTTTATTTTCTAGTTTTATATGAACTTGATAATTTTTTAAATCAAAACAAATATCACCATATACATAAGTCTAGGCTTGAAATTCAATTAAATGCCTATTACATTATTTCCTATCTTTTATTATCAAACTCTCCAAGTCAACGTTGCAAAAAATATATTCATGGAAATTGCTATAAAGTTTGTCCCATCACTCTAACTCAGTTTCCTTTCAATCTTGTGTTCTATATGCCCACCCAGCACACATTTACAAGAAAAATGCGGGTCCTGCGAGAGTTGAAGTAAACTGTGAATAGTAGAAATCTTTGATCCATTGTTAAAATGCCATCTACTTCAGTTTGATGCTCAGTTACCGATCTACTGTGGTATCCGGCTATGGTAATTGACATCGAATATATTCCTATTTCGACTTCCCTGGTACATGAGAATCATCCTGTGCCTACGGACGTTTCAGTCATTTGAAGGAAGAACTCTTAAGAGAAAGGAAAGAGGAAGGGCGGTAAAGTTTTCCTCGGTAGGCCTGGTTTCTTGAATATAATAAAAGGCCTATATTCCTCTTGCCTAACGTGCTTTCATGTGCAGGTGTGTGCGCTTCATGTGACTGATGCGGCCCGCGCCCGTATCGAGAAGGCTGGCGGTAACATCATGACCTTCGAAGAGCTCGCCAAGCAATCTCCTACTGGAAAGGGCACCGTCCTCATTCAGGGTAAGGACTGTTAGGCAATCCACATGCGGTGCCATCGAATTGCCTTTGGAAGCTGACGATTTGAAATTTTGCGCAAAATATTTTGGCCAATATCTCCATGAGTATTAATTAAATGCAGAAAACCCCATGCATAATTACACGAGAACCCTGCGAGGAGCTATCAGCCTCGCCCTAGCTCCGGTGGACATTTTGAACGAAGGTTCGTCGGAAACTGGATTGGATTGAATTTTTTATCTGAATTGTTACAGTACCCATACTTGATTACTAGCTAGTCTCACGACTTATATATGGGAATTCTTTGCCGATACGGACAGCTACCTCAATTTTAGAACTGAATTTGATCATGTTGGGACATAAAACTTGGAAATTGTTCCTTCTAGTTTGGGCATTGCTAGCAATCTGCACTGCTTGATGTTTGCTATTAGTCCTATTTATTCACATTCACTTATTTGACTAACGTAGTGCGTATTGCTGATTTGTTTGAAACCTCCACCGCTCATTTCGATTACAATAACGGGTACCTATGAAAATAGACAGGATATCGACTCCGGCGCGATGGAAACTCTTGTCGCTCTAATATCTTCTGGTTACTCGTTAGAAGTTGATGTGCAATAACTACCGATTTGCACTACAGTAACACTTTAGTTCATTTGATCTAACTTGATGATAGCCATCAACGTGCTGTGAAATCTGATATCAATGGGTAGGAATGGATAAATTTTTCTTGCCTACCAATACTGAAATACTCTGTTGCTGATGGCATTTTCGTGATTCTAATCCTTGCTTTGGTGAAAAGATTTCTTAGAAATAAACTGCTAGCCCGTTTTGGGTTGGCTCTTCTCACGACCCCAGCTTTCCTCTGAAATTCAATTGTCGACTTGAACTTTCCTTGAAATACCGTGCTGATTACGTGACTCCGAAAGTAAGTGAACGTGAAATTTAGATCTTTGACTAGCTCTTGTAATTGCGTATGCTGTCTCTCGATGACAATCAAGGTAATAGTTATGAGACTTGATTGAGCTGATTCCATAACTGAGACCTCCGGGGAACTCGCCAAAACTGACATCAGACCTTGGCAGCGATAGCTTCTTACCAAATCTTGATCGAACCAGTCTGCCTGATAAGTTTGTGCCGGCTCCATTTGTATGCTTCCATCTGTTATAATTTCTTGTTCTTCTCGTGTTCAGGTGCTCGCAAGGCTCGCAAGCAGTACCGCTACTTCGGCCTGGCTCCTGGTGTGCCCCACAGCCACTCGCGTCCTTATGTGCGCTCCAAGGGACGCAAGTTTGAGAGGGCCAGAGGCAGGAGGACTAGCAGGGGATACAAGAAATAAACCATATTTTTCCTCTGATTTAATTTTAATTCGCCTCTGGTGTTGGAAGTAACTTGAATCGTGAGTGATGTCAACAAATTTTCGATTGTAGGTGATCGCTAGGGAACATTCTATTGTTGGTGATCGCTAGAGAACATTCTATTGACAAACTTTGGGGCTCGGCATGTGCAACTAAAATGCCTCGGCGGGCATCGTGTTGACGCCCGCTCGTTTTATCTGCACTTTGATACAGACACCAGGCCGAATACACCAGAAAGGGGTATTCGGCAAGGCGCACCTTACACAACTTAGCTCGTTTGGCCGGTCTGTAACCCCGCAACACACTCGAGTACACGAGTGCGGTCCGAGGATCAGTTTTCAGCAACAGGGCACGGCAGTTTTCACTGGTTTTCCCCCGCCGCATCAAGACGCCCTCCCCCCCTTCCCACGACAATCCCGTAAACGTTATGCCTAAGGCGAAAAGCGCATCAAAGCTACTATCCTCCACTCACGCCTGTTCATTGCTCACTCTCTCGCCACTTCCACGCTATAGTCTCCTTCCCAACACCCGCTTCACACCATCCATCCACCTTAACTTCGGTCTCCCTCTAGGCCTGCGACCACTCGCCTCCGCCTTATAACCTTTTTTACCTATCCCGTTATCCATCCGAACTATCTCAGAACACGCAAATCCACTCAGTCCTCCAATTTCGTCACCATTCCCGTTCTGATTCAAACCACGTCGTCGGTGATCCGGTCTCAGCGTAACTCCAGCCATGCTCCTGAAACATTTAATTTCTAGAACATTCAAACGTCTGCTCTCACCCCCAAGTCTCCGCTCCGTAGAGCACAGTTAGGACAACAGCTCCCTCATACAACACTCGATTTGCTCCCATCCCCAACATCCTGCAGCTTCTTACTCATCAGTGCATCAAACACTTTGCACCCTCTTCAGTTTGCACTAGTTCAGTCGCCTCCACATGAA
>SDVV010003063.1:0-21901 GCA_016164225.1 Gammarus roeselii | reverse complement strand
TCCCACCCTGGTACACCGTAGAAATGCAATCCCTGAGCCACTCGACCCGCCCCACACTGGTACACCGTAGAATTGCAATCTGTGAGCTACACATCCCGCCCCACACTGGTACACCGTAAAACTGCAATCTCTGAGTCACACGACCCGCCCCAAACTGGTACACCGTAGAACTGCAATCTCTGAGCCGCACGACCCGCCCCACACTGGTACACCGTAGAACTGCAATCTCTGAGCCACTCGCCCCGCATCACACTGGTACACCGTAGAACTGCAATCTCAGAATCACACGACCCACCCCACACTGGCACACCGTAGAACTGCAATCTCTGAGCCACACGACCCGCCCCACGCTGGTACACCGTAGAACTTCAATCTCTGAGCCACTCGGCCCGCCCCACACTGGTACACCGTAGAACTGCAATCTCTGAGTCACACAACTCGCCCCACACTGGTACACCGTAGAACTGTAATCTCTGAGCCACACGACCCGCCCCACACTGGTACACCGTAGAAATGCAATCTCTGAGCAACACAACCCGTCCCACACTGGTACACCGTAGAACTGTAATCTCTGAGTCACACGACCCGCCCAACACTGGTACACCGACTCCACGAGTTACAGTACAGTCAGCGACCAGTCTTCACGAGTTATAGTACAGCTAGCGACCAGTCTCCACGAGTTACAGTACAGCCAATGACCAGTCTCCACGAGTTACCGTACAGTCAGCGACCAGTCTTCACTAGTTACAGTACAGTCAACGACCAGTTTCCACGAGTTACAGTACAGCCAGCGACCAGTCTCCATGAGTTACAGTACAGTCAATGACCAGTCTCCACGAGTTACAGTACAGTCAATGACCAGTCTTCACGAGTTACAGTACAGCCAATGACCAGTCTCCACGAGTTACAGTGCAGCGAATGACCAGTCTTCACCAGTTACAGTACACTCAATGACCAGTCTTCGCGAGTTATAGTACAGTCAATGACCACTCTCCACGAGTAACAGTACAGTCAATGATTAGTCTCCATGAGTTATAGTACAGTCAATGACCAGTCTCCACGAGTTACAGTACAGCGGATGACCAGTCTTCACGAGTTACAGTACAGCCAGCGACCAGTCTCCACGAGTTGCAGTACAGCCAGCGATCAGTCTCCACTAGTTACAGTACAACCAAAGACCAGTCTCAACGAGTTACAGTACAGCCAGCGACCAGTCTCCACTAGTTACAGTACAACCAACGACCAGTCTCCACGAGTTACAGTACAGCCAGCGACCAGTCACCACGAGTTACAGTACAGTCAATGACCAGTCTCCACGAGTTACAGTACAGCCAGCGACCAGTCTCTACGAGTTACCGTACAGCCAGCGACAAGTCTCGACGAGTTACAGTACAGCCAATGACCAGTCTCCAGGAGTTACAGTACAACCAACAACCAGTCTCCACAAGTTACAGTACAGCCAACGACCAGTCTCAACGAGTGACAGTACAACCAACGACCAGTCGCCACGAGTTCACTGTCCATCAGTACCTGCAAGGCGTCCAGGTCTGTCAGTCACTGCTGTATTATCAGCAAAGGGAACCAAGTTTAACTCTGGACAGCACCCACTCATGTCACTGATGCTGAGGAGGAACAACAGGGGCCCTCAGGTGCTTCCTTTGGATTGACAGAATGCATTGCTTAATATCAGAGTGAGTATTTTAATTACAAACCAACTTCTTCCTGTTTCTTGTGTATAATAGGAAGCAGTGTAAATATATGCCTCCTATTCTCAGTACATGTAACATGTCCAAGAGAGCACTGTGATGTATACCCCCTATGCTCAGTACATGTAACATGTCCGAGAGAGTACTGTGGTGTATGCCTCCTATGCTCAGTACATGTAACATGTCCAAGAGAGTACTGTGGTATATGCTGCCTATGCTCAGTACATGAAACATATCCGAGAGAGTACTGTGGTGTATGCCTCCTATGATCAGTACATGTAACATGTCCGAGAGAGTACTGTGGTGTATGTCTCTTATGCTCAGTACATGTAACATGTCTGAAAGAGTACTGTGGTGAATGCCTCCTATGCTCAGTACATGTAACATGTCCGAAAGGGTACTGTGGTGTATGCCGCCTATGCTCAGTACATGAAACATGTCCGAGAGAGTACTGTGGTGTATGCCTCCTATGCTCAGTACATGTAACATGTCCAAGAGAGTACTCTGGTGTATGTCACCTATGCTCAGTACATGTAACATGTCCGAGAGAGTACTGTGGTGTATGTCTCCTATGCTCAGTACATGTAACATGTCCGAGAGAGTACTGTGGTGTATGTATTTTATCTTCAGTACATGTAACATGTCCGAGAGAGTACTGTAGTGTATGTCTCCTATGCTCAGTACATGTAACATGTCCGAGAGAGTACTGTGGTGTATGTCTCTTATGCTCAGTACGTGTAACATGTCCGAGAGAGTACTGTGGTGTATGTATTTTATGCTCAGTACATGTAACATGTCCGAAATAGTATGTGGTGTATGCCTAATATGTTCAGTACGTGAAACATGTCCGAGAGAGTACTGTGGTGTATGCCTCCTATGCTCAGTACATGTAACATGTCCGAGAGAGTACTGTGGTGTATGCCTCCTATGCTCAGCACATGAAACATGTCCGATAGAGTACTGTGGTATATGTCTCCTATGCTCGGGACATGAAACTTGTCCGAGAGAGTACTGTGGTGTATGCCTCCTATGCTCAGTACATGTAGTATGTCCGAGAGAGTACTGGGGTGTATGCCTCCTATGCTCAGTACATGAAACATGTCCGAGAGAGTACTGTGGTGCATGCCTCCTACGCTCAGTACATGAAACATGTCCGAGAGAGTATTGTGGTGTACGCTATTGAAGACTTTTTGAAAGTCGTACTTTACAGAATTTAACTTTTGCTCATTGTACAACGTATTCTGAATTGTAAATAAAAATTGTAAGATAGCGTCAGAAGTGGATTTAATCTTCTTGCAGGCCATTTCTTCAGCAAGAATAAAATAAAGTAATGACAAATAATTCTCTGGTCTCAATTTCATTTTTTAAACAGAATTACTGCATGAGAAAAGGGGGATGGGGTGATAATTTGAAACGGTAGCTTCCGTGGGGCTCTTATCAATGGGTTTAACCCATTTCCTTGATGTATCAAAGAAAAAAGATATATTGGCGGTAAAATAGCAATTTATTAGATCGTCAATTACTGTCAAAGAATATCAGCTCTACGTTTCAATGTTGATGAGAATATTTCCTGATATTGCCAGTTTAAGTCAACGAAAACAAAATTAAACTGTTTACTTCGGATTATTCCGTCGGGAAACAAAAAGCATATTGATTTGGAGGAGCCTTATAATGTAATTGGTGGAAATACTAATCTTCAAATCGTCAGATACCGCTGAAAATCCGTCATCATATTTTTCTGGCATACACAGGATAATGGAAAAGCCCCAGTAATGGACTAAAGGCATCCACAGGATACTGGGAAGACCCCAATAATGGAATAATGACATCCACAGGATAATGGAAAGGCCCCAATAATGGAATAAAGGCATTCACAGGATAATGGAAGGGCCCCAATAATGGAATAATGGCATCCACAGGATTATGGAAGGGCCTCAATAATGGAATAATGTCATCCACAGGATAATGGAAAGGCCCTACTATTGGAATAAGGGATTTGGTAATGCTTTCGCGCAGGTAGTTTCATTTGGTTCGAGCCTGTACGGATATTTTGACGAACTTTCCCCGCATCACCTTCGCTGTATTACATGTTTTCATTAAATTGCTTCCTCCGCTTAGCAAACTTTTGATCGACATGCCCAACAAATGTCTGGACTCTTCGAATACGTCACGGTTGATGATGCCTCCTTCAAATTGAATCTAAAGAGAGTTTTTGGCTGCAATGGAACTCATTATAGCTTCAGTTAGCAGTGGCACTTATTTACGCTTCACAGATATGATTTTAATTTTAATTGGGCAGGTGCGAGCATAGATGGAATGTTTTTTTTTCAGAGGATGCAACCATTCATAAATAAATTAATGTTAACATGTATATTTTAACGCTGTCATATTTATTGCCGCACCTCTAGAGGTACCAATATTTTATGTTTCAATATTCCGAATCGTACAGTGATTCTTCTATTTACGAAAAATACATTTAGAATTAGAGAAATAAATGATAAAAATCAGAAATATCAGTTTCAACAATGTTTGAATTCAAAGGGATTGATCAATTGGTCTATTTATGATCGATACTAGTCGACTAATTTGACAAAAAACTCACAGGTAGAACTATTTTGGTAAGAAAATACCAACTTAACATAATAAAGTGTGACGCTTCAAAGAATTTTCCAGAACATGCGATTGTATCGTTAAGACCAATACACCCACTGGTGTATACACACTGGTGTATTTTACACAAACTGGTGTATCTGGTGTACGTACCATTACCGGTGTGCCAATATACACACTAGTGTATCAATGCTCTAAAAGTTTTTAGGATGTTATTTTTGTATGGAATGTTTGGAATCTTTTTGTTTTGTTTCACCATTAGATGCAGTTGTTAATGATTAAAAAAAATATATATTTAATATTATTTTCCACTTAAATTTGGATGCAAAGTCTCCACTAAGCGCAGCCCTGATGGTATTCTATTGTTTCAAGCTGTCCCTCTTTTTAAATTTCTCAACCCTTATGTGGCAGACCTCCTTCCTTTTTTTGAGCTCATCTGCGTGTTAGCTCTTCCAGGTCTACTTATGCTTAACTTTTTATTATGAGATTATTAATATTCGTGTAGTCGATTAATAAATAGGCGAAACCTTTTTGTGGTCAATCTTTTTTTGATTTAATAAATAATATAAATGCTTCATCGGGAACTTTAGTCAAAAAACATTGATCCAAAATAGAAACTCTATTATTTTCCAGTATATGATTCACATTTAGAGCGGGAGAAAATACCGATCAATATTTTGAAATTTTTCTTCACTCGATATTCAGTTATAAAAAGAAGGAAATTGCTATCACCCAATTTACCAATGAATGCACTGACATACAGACGTTGCTTCCCGTAGGTAGAAGGTGATTGTTGAGACGGACAACGAGGGGTAGAAGCGTGATCTCCTCGTCCACCTCTTAAACGATGTGTGTCTGCCGAATTTGAACAACGAACTGTTCCACATATAACAAGCATGCAGCCTAGCCAGTACACTAACCACTCCAGCCTCATTAAATATTATGATACAACAAACGACAACAAAATCACTTAATGACTACAAATATGTGTAACTGTCGACTCCTATGGAAAAGTAAATGAACTGTTTTCCTGGTGGATTAGTTTTCTGTAAAACGATGTAAAATATTTATTAAAAGCAATCAAGTTGAAAACTTGCTGTCAGTGCTCGATGAATTCATGTACATCACTGCATTTACACTCCAACTTTTGATACACAAATTCAAGGAGATTAAATATGTATTCATTTCTTTTACAGTATCATATAGGATATTTTAGTGAAAACACCATCGAGCTTGTCCAAGCCAACATGTTGTCATTTGTTTTCTCTGGGCACTGTACCTTCCATACAACTTGGTTTCCAAAGACGATATCTGCTAAAACTGGCATTGATAACAACTTTTCTTATATATCGTTCAGTGGTCAAGGAACGCACAAATTGGCTAGTTTTTCATCGGGTATAAATGATTAAATTTTGTCACATTCAAACGGCTGAGCTGCGATGCAAGCACAGCGGCCAGGAGCACTGCTCGCTATTTGTGGAGTCAGAAGGCAGACGGAGGACGTCTTGATCCGGGATATTGGACACGACGCCTTGATAGTCATGGAAGGAGGAAGACCTTACGCTGGCGACGTTTGAAGAATGGCGGAGATGAGAGTAGAAACTGTCTTAGGGGCCTTTAGTGAATCCTTCAGGGCTGAAAAGATCTGTCTGTTCCTATCCTGCAAAGAACGTCGAACCTGGACATTCATTTTATTGTACTAAACGTGGATTGCACGTTGCATATTTTGTTATTTCTTCAAACCCTTTAGTGTTTTTTGTTTATTTTTGAAGTGATAACTGATGCTATTGTGTCGACTGATATTCAGGAAATCTCCACCAAACATGTTCGCATTAGGGCTGCGTCAAAACTCATACATTCCCTCCACTCTGATCTATCTTTTCCATAAATCTGTTTCACGCTATCTAACAACCCAAATTTCGGTTACCTCTGGGCCTATGACGACTCACCATAGCTTTAACCACCCTATTTACCAATATACCACGATCCACCCTTGCCCTGTGTCCGAACTACCTCGAAATACGTGAATAAACTGTGTCCTCAGCGCCACTCCGGCCATGCCATTCAAACATTTCCTTTCGAAAACATTCGAACTTTTTTTTCTCACGTTCACTGGGAACTAAACACTTATCTCGCTTCCTACTCTGACACATGATTTGCTGCCAACTTAGAAAATTCTGTCCGCCTCCCAAGAAATTTCCGTTTATTTACTACTAAGGCAACGCGTTCCACAACGCCGTCACACAATCGGCACCATGCCCGACACAGAACACAGATTTAGTATCCCCACCAATTATTCAACAACAGTTACATCACAGCTCTTTAGGTACGTAATGAACCCCGGTCTAAACTATTGGCTTTCTCTGCGTTCTAACTCCTATCGTCTCCTGCCCCTCTTCCTTAGTAATGCCTGCAAAACTTCTTACGTCTGTAATCGTCATTCGTACGCCACCACCCAGAGAAACGATATCAGCATCTCTTACATCTTCACCATCAACAACTCCGCCTAAGTACTCAACCTATAACTCTTACGTACTTCACCACTGTCCTACAACTGGGGGCCGTCAACATCTTTTACCAACTTCTCCTTTCAAGTCTTCCAAATTCACACCCTTTTCACCTCTTACTCAAGCTCCTTCTTCAGCGTCCCACGTTTCCTCCTCTTCTCCACTCTCAATATTCCTCAAACCAATAGATGACCAGACATCCTTCGCCATCCCGGCTCAACTCTCGCTAATCCACTCTCTTAAAAATCAACACAAAATCTTTCAGAGCTATCTACCCACCATTGAACCATGGACCACCTTTCCCCATGTGCACTTCTGGACATCTCGCTTCTTGAACAGACTGTTTCGCTTCATCATCTCTCGTTCCATGCAGAAACTAATTAGGTTCTCTCCACTGACATTTCAAACTGGAACGCCATTTCTCTCTACCACGTTCAGCACCACCACATCTCAACTCCAGCATTTAGGTCTCCAGTTCCACTTTGTTGTATTTTATGTACCTTTGTAAACCAGAATAGCACGCGCACTGTGCCCATCCTTCGGCACCCAGCACGCTACGCACCACACATTCAAAAACAACTCCAACCATTCAATCATCTTTGCTCAGCTCGAATTAGAAAAGAGCTATCTGATTTCTACAGAATTTTTGCAAATAATTTCTGTTCTCCTGTTAATGTTTCCCAGTGAAATCTGTATATGCGTAGTCAAATTTTATCACTGAAGTTGAACCTCTCTCTGAGGTTCGAAGCCCCGTACACATTTTAGACTGGAGCCCTTTACACATTCGTGGAAACACTGCTAGAGAATTGAAACACGCTGCACATGGCTCCAGCTATAACATATGCAACTGACATACGGGATGGATAAATACAAGCGCATCGTTGGTCTTTTCTATTCGTATGCAAATGTTCAAAAAAAAAAGTGCCAATACCTTGAAGTGCGCGACTTGGGGCTGTCAAAGAAGCTTCAGAGGCCATTCTCGGTCGCTTGTATCATCGTTTCAGAATTCCGAATAAATTACGAGGTCAAAAATTCTGCAGTTTAGCGTGTCGTATAATTTTAAAGGTTACTAAAGTTCATATTTTCTCCCCTGCCAAAACTCAGGCAGATTCATTTCTAAATTGTTTCCTTTTCCTCCATCCTCCAGCTTCCGGTGATTGACTCCGACTGGTGCCATCGAAATTGCCTCAATCCCGTGTCTTGGTCCTGCATCAATCAAGCTTCGTTTCACTGGGCACACAAGGTAAATAGAGCAATCTTCCTCCCGCGGCGCCCACTGAGCTTGAATCGGTCTCCATCGATGGACTGGTCGCAGGGCAACGTAACACTTTATTGACTGAATGGCTCCACTGCTTCAGCGCGAATCAGACGCTGAAGCAGATGGATTAAACAAGACAGTGATAGAAGTTAGAGCCGCGAATTTCCTCTAGGCTTGTTGTGTCCTCAAGTGGCCGCTCGTTTGCATGTTGTGGTCGCGAGACGCTCCCGGCAGTTGTTGTGTGTACTTGTGGCGGCCCTGTTTGCTAGTTGAGCAGGAAGACCCTGATTGGCCTGTTGCTTGCTCCGTGCCCACTCAGTTGGATTCGGCCCATTAACGCACTCAGCTTATTGGTCTTCAGTGGCCGCTCGTTAGTGGGTTCGGCCGGAGAGACGCGCCCGGCTTGTTGGGCCTCAATGGCCGCTCGTTTGTGAGTTTGGCCCGAGAGAAGCGCTCGGCTTGTTGAACTTCAGTGGTAGCTCGTTTGTGAGTTTAGCCCGAGAGAAGCGCTCGGCTTGTTGTGGGCTCCAGTGGCAGCTTGGTTCGTTAAAGCTGGCTACAGCCGACCTGTGTCCTTCGAGGATGGCTGCAGGCGAATAGTGTCCATCGAGGGTGGCTATTAGCAACCCGTGTCTATCAAGGGTGGCTACAGGCAACCCGTATTTCTCGAGGGTGACTACAGATGACCCGTATTCATCGAGGGTGGCTACAGGTGACCCGCATTTATCCAGGGTGGCTACAGGCAACCCGTATTCATCGAGGGTGGCTACAGGTGACCCGTATTCATCGAAGGTGGCTACAGGCAACCCGTGTTCACAGAGGGCGGCTACAGGTGACCCCTATTCATCGCGGGTGGCTACAGGCGACCCATCTCCATCAAGGGTGGCTATAGGCAACCCGTATTCATCGAGGGTGGCTATAGGTGGCCCGTATTGATCGAGGGTGGCTACATGCGATCCATCTCCATCAAGGGTGGCTATAGGCAACCCGTATTCATCGAGGGTGGCTACAGGTGACCCGTATTCATCGAGGGTGGCTACAGGTGACCCGTATCCATCGAGGGTGGCTGCAAGTGACCCGCATTCATCGAGGTTGGCTACAGGTGACTCGTATTCATCAAGGGTGGCTACAGGTGGCCCGTATTCATCGAGGGTGGCTACAGGCAACCCGTCTCTATCTTGGGTGGCTACAGGTAACCCGTATTCATCGAGGGTGGCTACAGGCAACCCGTATTCATCGAGGGGGGCTACAGGTGACCCGTATTCATCGAGGGTGGCTAATGCCAACCAGTATTCACCGAGGGTGGCTACAGGTGACCCGTATTCATCGAGGGTGGCTACAGGTGACCCGTATTCATCGAGGGTGGCTACAGGTGACCTGCATTCATCGAGGGTGGCTACAGGCAACCCGTATTCATCGAGGGTGGCTACAGGTGACCCATATTCATCGGAGGTGGCTACAGGCAACCCGTATTCACAGAGGGTGGCTACAAATGACCCGTATTCATCGAGGGTGGCTACAGGCGACCCATCTCCATCAAGGTTGGCTATAGGCAACAATATTCATCGAGGGGGGCTACAGGTGACCCGTATTCATCGAGCGTGGCTACAGGCGACCCATCCCCATCAAGGGTGGCTATAGTCAACCCGTATTCATCGAGAGTGGCTAAAAGTGACCCGTATTCATCGAGGGTGGCTACAGGTGACCAGTATTCATCGAGGGTGGCTACAGGCAACCCGTATTCGCCGAGGGTGGCTACAATGACCCGTATTCAACAAGGGTGGCTACAGGCAACCTGTATTCATCGAGGGTGGCTACAGGCAACCCGTCTCCGTCGTGGGTGGCTACAGCCTCAGCCTCCAGGCGACCCGTCTCCATCATGGGTGGCTTCAGCCTCAGCCTACAGGCGACCCGTCTCCATTGTAGGTGGCTACAGCCCTAGCCTTCAGGCTGAGGTTGTAGTCTCCATCAAGGGTGCTACAGGCGATAGTGTCCATCGAGAACTGAGGAGTTGGGTGTCTTGTCACTTCAAAGAAAAGTACAATAAGTAACATTAGAACACCTTGCAACATAAACAAGTATGAAATAGTTGTAAATAATGATCGTCCAAGCTGATGCCAGAAAGAAGTAAGGACCCGTTCGTGATAACAGAGAAACCAGACATTCATTTAACATTCACATTCCTTTACTACACTTTTTTGTTTATAAAATTTTATTTGTCATGAAAAAATCGAATTGAACTGATCATGTAAACTGTTCATGATGCCATCACTTATTCCCACGCTACACCATTAAGCTTCTATTCCATTCACGACCACAAAGACGACAACATACTGTCCATATATGAGTCATACGCAGTTCAATTCAGGCCCACTGCCATCACCCAATCGCACGAGGCACTATTTCGTCCCTTTGTCATCGCCTATCACAACGAGGCCCTCTTCCATTCCTCAGCATCACGCAATCATGCGCGGAAACACTCCGTCCCTCACGCATCGGAGAGCCCACGAGACACTAAACAGTGCCTCTGCCATCACCAGGACCACACGGTATTATTCCGCCTCTCCGTCATCACCGAACTTCACAGGCAGCCTTCAGTCCCTCTGCCCTCGTCTGTCTAAGATCTTCAGAGTGGGGTTTCTTCCATTACAGCTGATGGCGCAAGTTCCGTCGTGACGGCGCTTAAAGGGTCTCATTGTGAGTCAGTTCCTCCCAAAGGTTGAAGTGATAGCGGGATAAATTGAGAAGGTGATGAGGTTAGGCTGAAACAAGCTGAGGCTGCTTAATGTACGTAGGATAACGAAGTATTCATTAAACAGCGTAAACTTCCAGAAAAAAAAACTTCTCGAAATATTGATGGGCGACTCAAGTTAGAATCGATTCTGTGCGGCTGCGGGTCCTCCCAATCACATGCTGCTGATCCGTTCTTTCACTTGCTGCGGATCCTTCCGATCGCTTGATGTGGATCGTTCCATTCACATCTGCAGGAGACGATTGCATGTGTTTACAAGTGTACGACGACAACAACAGGCTAGAATGAAATTGAACATCCAGGAGCGCTTCAGGTGCCATTTCTGTTTTTTAAAGGATTTAAACTTTTTAAAACATGAAGAAAGGTTTAGATATTCAGATATTTCGAGCTGTGACTTACACGATCCGATTGTATTGCTGTTGGTATCGGGTATTGCAGAAAACATTCACTTTGTTGTCGGTTTTTGATTAACGACTTCAAGTGTAGCTTCACATCAAAGGTCTTTCTCCGAGTCATTTATGTGACGCTACGTGGAAAGAAACGACGGTAAACAAATTTAGTCTGCAATATCGGCACGACTAATTGGTCACCTTCAGTATGCTTCTTAACATGTAGTCTGCGATACCGGCACAATCAATAGGTCACCATCAGTATACTTCTTAACATATAGTCTGCAATATCGTTCCGATAATTAGGTCATCTTCAGTATACATCTTAATAAAACCTAAATGCAAATTGAACATCATTTCTTTTAGGGCTCTGGTGTTATCGACCGAAGAAATTGCAGTTAGTGCACTGTATAAGCTACCTTGTTGAGCGAATCTTTCTATGCCATCCAGTATTCTCGTAGGGTAGAGATATGGTATGAGTACAACGTTCATCCGTCTGTCATTCCATGCATGTCATTGTTTTTTCCAAGCCAATTAAAAAAAATTATTTAAAAGTTTTTATCGGTTCGTAATCTTTATTTTTTCAAAGTTAATAGCATTCCATAGCTTACATGAACTGAATTTTTCTCATAGTGATCAGAAATGCAGCATTTTTCCTGCCAGATAATGATAACCTCAATTGAAAATAAAAATATTGCATTTAGTGGTAGAAGTAGTAGATTAGATTAGAGTAAGGAAAACAAACTAGCACGAGTGCTCATGTTGAGTATTTCCTTTTGAAAGAAGTGAAAGAAGAGTGGGGGACAGTCAACGAGGCTTTAGGACTTCACGCACAATTACAGAAGAAGGAAGGTTGGAAGCACAGAACGTAAAAGGACCACCACTCCTGTCACCACCACCTACTACCACCAACCCACAACTACCCGGGCATTTCAGCCCGGAGAAGAAAAAATCGAGCCCCAGAGTAGATAGATTAAGCCCCTGAGAAGAGAAGATCAAGTCAGGTTGAATTTTTCAGGAACGGGGCGAACAAGAAGTGAAGATAAAAATTTCGGTTTCAGGCGGTCGAATCTCAGACGGTCGAGCAGAGACGGACTCGGCCATACACTCAGCGGACTCACACTTTTCCTCGAGCGCAGCCTGTCGGCTTGCCCCAGGGGTTGGGTCAGACGGACTTCAACTAGGTATTGAGTCTACTTCAGAGGAGCATATGGGTATTATATTTTGAACAAGTATGTTCACATTTGGGAGGAGCACCACACACAGTTGCCCTGCTAGTGGTCCTCCCTCATGTGCTCAGAAGATTAGGTCTTCTGTACGCAAGCGGTTCCCTGCAGGCTGTCGCCCTTGTGAGACGTCGGAGTGACCTCTCCCAAGGAGAGACCTGCTCTAGGCTGATCTAGAGTCTAGGTCGGAATTTTCAAAAATGATGTGAAATTTGGATAAGTGCAAATTTAGGAAAGCTCCACGCCCAGTTTCCTGTGAGTGGTTCTCCCTAGAGTTCGATAGAGTAAGTCTCTGAACACGTGTGATTTTTCCTACAAGAGCATCTCAAGTTTCAAGTGAGATGTCGAAAGACATCTCTGAAAAAAATTGCTTGTAGGACATATTTTTAAACTAGACGAATAGTTATCGTAGAATTTAGTCAAAAAAGCAAGAGATCAGTATTTGCATTTTGAATTTAGACAATAGTCAAAAGGAAAGCAAATATTTTTAAGTTTTGACAAGTATCTAGCATAACATTCAATCCGATTTTTTTTTAAATATTGACATATGGTTGAACATCTGTTGAAAGGAGGATAATATTTAAACGTTGCGCTGTCTCACCAGGTTCCACCCAAATCTGTGCTACAGAAGAAAAGACGGTTAGTTATCCAAATTTGAACATGGGAATTGATCCCAAGGTGGATGCAGGAAGGGCATCACCAAGATATTTCAAAGTGAGTTTCCAGATGCCAGAGGAGCATCCCCAAGATATTTCAAGGTGAGATGCCAGAGGGGCAACTCCAAGATATTTCAAGGCGAAATGCCAGAAGGGCACATCCAAGATATTTCAAATTGGGATGCCAGAGGGGAATCTCCAGGATATATCATCTGCGAGAAAGAGGTTAGCAGTTATGTCCCTCTGCTCCCTGCTGCACTAGGTCTCGCCCGAATCTGTGCTACAGGAGAGAAGATGGTTAGTCATCCACATTGTACACGGAATAGATTTCAAGGTGAGATACTAGAGGGGCATCTCAGATATCAGAGGAGCATCTTCACTGTAAATACTGTAGTAGTAGAAGTAGTAGTAGTAGATGAGTTGCCCATCGGTCATGGGCTGCCCTATGCTGAAGGCTCCAACGGAGGTTGTTGTCACCTTGGTGGCACAGGTCCAAATGCTAAGTAAGAGGGTGGAGTAGTGTCCCAGTGTTTGTAGAGGCGGTTTTTAAAGTGTTTACGTTATCACTGTTAACCACATGATGTGGTTAGCAGTTCCACATTGTTGGTATCTTGATTGGAAAGAAAATTTCCGCCACTGACGTTCTAAATGGTTTTAGCTGCAACTTTTGTCCGTTATTTCTGTTCATTGGGTTATAATCTCGGTCAAAGAGGCCCTCAGGGCGACCTCTATTAAATCCGTTTAGGTGTTTGAAGGTTTCAATTAACTGGCATCTAAGTCGTCTTATTTCAATTGATATCATTTACAGTTCGTCAAGTCTGCGGATACGTCTTGTTTCTCAGTTCCGGAATCATTTTTGTTGCTCGGTGCTGAATGCGTTCCATTTCATTAATATCCCTTTTTAGGTGAGGGAACCAAAATTGTACTGCAAATTTCATTTGAGGCCTGACGATTGAAGTATATAGCGGATTTACGATGTTCCTGGACTTGTAGTGGAAGTTTCTGGACATGAAGCCAAGGACTCTATTGCCTTTTTTGAAGCTAGCTTCCACTTGTTTTTTTCCCCTTCAGATCTTTGGTGATTAATATTCCAAGGTCTAGTTGTTGGTCTACTTCAGTCATACGCTGGTCTGCTATTACGAAATTGGAATTTCGATTTTGTTATCCAATGTGCATAACAGTGCACTTTTCAATGTTAAAGTTCATCTGCCACTTATCAGACCTGTCTACTAGGTCATTAAGATTCCTTTGGATAGTTATGCGATCTTGCTCAAAGTCAGCGTTGTGGCAGAGTTTGGTGTCGTCAGCGAATTTTGCCAACTTGCTGACGATATCGGTGTCGAGATCATTTATTTAGATTATAAAGAGAAGGGGCCCCAGAACATTTCCCTGGGTACTCCTGATGTTACCGTAGCCCACTGACTTTTTCCTTGTCCAATACACACGTAGCCACCTTATCACATTTTCAGTTATGCCAAGTGCCTTCACATTTTTAAGTAGGCGTTCATGGGGGATTTTATCAAACGCTTTTTGAAAGTCAAGATAAATATGATCGACAGCTTTGGTTTCATCATATATCTCGGTGATCTTAGTGAAGAAATCCAAGAGATTGTGCAGGCCGCAAAGTTTGCTTCTGAAGCTATGTTGGGTTTCCTTGATGAGGTGGTTTCTCTCGAGGTGACATGTTGTACTTGTTTTTAATAATCCTTCCAAGGTTTTGCCGAGCACAGATGTCAGACTGATCGGTCTATAATTTCCTGGCTCTTGCCTTTTACCCTTCTTGAATATGGCTGTGATGTTTGCGCTAATCCAGTCTTCTGAAAAAATTCCAGTAGTCATAGACCTGTTAAAGATCTGTATCAGTATACCACTAATGATTTCGGAGAGGTTCCGTAACATTCTCGGATGCAGGTCATCTGGTCCCGTAGAATTGTAAAAATTCAGTTTGCTGAGTTGCTCCTCTAATTCACAAACGAGGAAGTTTATATTTCCCAACGGTTGCACTTCTCCAGGGAGTTCGACTTCTGGAATATTAATATTCTCGTCTGGGAAGACGGATACAAAGTAGTCGTTGAGTATCATAGACATGTCGGCATGGACTGATTTTGAGGTCCCCTGCACTATTTCGCAGAGGGATAATGCTGTCACGAACCTCACGTCTCTCATTCACATATGCATAAAACTACTTTGGATTTTGCTTAGCCGATTTAGCACCATTTTTCCCCTATTTCTCTCGGCGCTTCTGAACAATCTTTTCACTCTTCTACCAGCTCGTTCATGCGCTTGTTCTGACTCCGGTGTTGGATTTGGTTTTGTGAATCTAGTACAATGTTTGTCGGCTAGCAATTTCTTCTTGAACTTCATTATTCAGCTAAGAGGAATTGCTTATCTGTACTTTCCTCTCCGGGATGTATCGCTTGCTTGCACCACCCTATCTCTAAGATACGCAAAGCATTCATCAGAGATACTTCCATCGAACTGGTACTAAAAGTCCATGTTTGAGATTTTGTCCTTCAAGCTATCAAAGTTAGTTCTCCAAAAATGGTAGTTATACCTTGCTGCTTCTCACATTGTTCGGTAAGCTGTGATTTGGAATTCAATTGTATGGTGATCGCCTATTTTTCCTTCAACTGTTACCAGTTCAACTAGTTTTTCTTCAGTCGTTGGAACAAGGTTCATGATGTTAGGCCCTCTGGTTGGTTCTTCGACCTACTGTTTTAGGTTGTTATCATTAACGACTTGTAACAACCTTCCGCCAGTAATGCAGCATCCAGTGTTGTCCAATTGATATCAGGTAGGTTGAAGTCCCCAACAAGATACTCTCATGGGATGAAAAAATGATATTGTCCAATTCGTCATTGAGAACGTCTTCTTCACCTACTGTTATTCTTGGATTTCGGTATACTAGTACAATTTTAAGTATTATCCCATCAGTTGTCAGCCTGGACTACCTCATAAGTTGTTGTTGCTATTGTCCTGCGAAGTTTTGGAAGAAGGGTTTCTTTGACATGAAGTACTGACCCTCCTACTCTCATGCTTGGAGAAGGTTTGGCTACACTGAAGGTCCTGAGTGCTTGAAGTTCTATTTCTGCATGGAGATTCCGATTAGTCATGTCCAGCCACGATTCGATGATTCCAACTATTTCATATCCATCTTGGGCATTAGTGACTGTTCATTTCCCCAGTAGAAATTTTATTTTTCCACTCCCATTTGTTTTGGTTGACATGTCTTCTGATGATCTGCGCCGAGGGTCGCTCGATTCACTACCGTAGATGCTCCTACTTCCTGACCCAGTTCTTTTATCGGTTGTTTGCCTCGGTAGCTGCACGAATTCATGCTCCTATTTTTCATAATTTTGGTCACTTGTTAGGTGTTTCCGTTCGTTTCTTAGGTGACCTCGTTTCCCGATCCTCTTCCTGTGCTCATCATGGACCGTTTCTTGCTGTGAACCGTTTTTTCTGCATTACTGAGTAGGATGCCGAACTGCGTTTCTCCGAGCGTATCGAGATGCCATCCATCACGCTGGAATAGTCCAGAGTTTCCCTCAAATACAGGTTCTGTTTTTACCTAGCAAAGTCCTTCTTCGTTGGCTATCTTCTCCACATCGCGATTGAAATACTTAATCCTGTCACGTATCTAGTTTTCGACGTCCATCCTAGGCAGAATGCCGGTACTAATACCTTTGTTACTGGTTTTATTTTTTATCACTCTCATAAGGCTTTTGTAATTATCAAGTAGCGTTTCCGAAGGAAATAGTTGATGTGGCGTATGGACTTAATGGTTCTCTCAACCTACTTGAACCGTACCGAGGTAGTCCTTTTTGGTGCTCAGCTTTTTGACTTGGTTGGTGAGGGTTTGTACAGGGGCACGAGGACGACAAAGAACTTTCCTATTTGCATTTCGCTGTTTGAACTGCCTGTTTTGGTGCTTCGCTGTACTGTTGCCAACGAGAAAACAAACGAAAACAATTTCACCCTGCTCTAGTGAGTTGTATGAGTTCTCAATTTGCAATGTATTTTCCGTTTTTTTTTGTGCCGCCGTCTCCTTGCTCTACTGTTTCTGTCGCTGGCCCGTACCCAGCCATGCTGGCTGTCATTTCTCCACTTGCTATGATTTATCGTTGCCTCGAGCATGTCTGCGTAGTCATGGGATGGAGTAGGCAGCAGGGGTCAACGAGGAGTTGCGTGTGTGATGTTAACTGAGAAAGGAGGGGGTAGGCAGTGGAAGGTAAAAGGAGGGGGAAGGCAGCGGGAGGTCAGAGGGGGTGGGCAACGAGAGGTGGAAGGAGGGAGTGGTCGGCGAGAGGTAGCTGGAGGGTATTCGGTGTGGGTAAGCCTGGTTGGTATTCTTACCAGCAGTATATGCAGACAAATTCCGTTTCAGCTCTTCCAGCTGTCTCGACGTCATGTTTATGGTCTGCTCCAGCGTTGCAACGTGCTGTTCATGATTCATGTATTTTGCCTCTGATGCAATATTTGGAGGACAGTCTATACATTTTCTGTTCATGTACAGATTAGAATCAGGATCAAAGTGGACTGCAAAGTATGTCTTGTTGCAGCTGAAACATAGAAATGTTCGACGTATTTTCGTGTCGCGACACTGACACGGATGGAGGGCAGGGAGAAGGGTTTGTGCAGAGCCTGCCTCGTTATCAGTCCAGGAAATATTGTGTTCGTTCCGCTTCAGTTAGATGTTCCAATGAGTATAATTGTATTTTAACACACTTTATTTTCAATTGGTATAACTTAGATCAACAGTGGCTTGCAAGGTATTAAAGTTGGTTTCAATGGTTGCTACTGTGCACTTGATAATTTCTTACTGCAGGGTCTTAATATGCATACAACAATTATGCATCCAATTTTTGTGACAACATTGAGAAAAAGTCTAACAGCAATAAAACAATGACTGTAATAGCAATCACCTATGATCACACTGCCACTAATAGCAGTATCGCCAGTGGGAAGAAATTTATACGGCACTTTATATCAGCAGAACTTTCACTTCTTGATTCTCCTTCAACACTATTTTTTTTCCTGCTGAGAGCTAGGGAAGCACGTTAGGTCGCGGTGATGCTTAGAGGCAGACTCTAAGGTGGCGGTGGTGCTTAGAGGTAGACTGAGTGGTGATGCTTAGAGGCAGACTGCACGGTGGTGCTTAGAGGCAGACTGTGGTGGTGCTTGGAGGCAGACTGAGGTGGTGCTTAGAGGCAGACTGTGCGGTGGTGCTTAGAGGCAGACTGTGGTGGTGCTTAGTGGCAGACTGCGTGGTGGTGCTTACAGGCAGACTGTGGTGGTGTTTAGAGGGAGACTGAGGTGGTGCTTCGACGCAGACTTGTATTACTTAGAGGCAAGCATGATATTATAATTTCATTGCAGCCTAATATTATTGTAATGAGCAATAAATAGATTTTATTCATGTTTGAGTTCTGTATAATAGATAGAAAATCATGGACGATGTCCTGTATTGCCTGCAATTGTTTTACTCCCCTTAAGCTCCTGGTATTAAGTGTGATACTTCACTTCTGTGACGGTGCTCTTCAGAACCCGTTGATCCATCAGTCTCTTCTCGTCCCTTCATCTGTCCTGACTCATACCTCCAAATATAAGGCCTACATACATGCTGGTCATGGGTTGGACGAACTTTCATGAGCTGTGTTGAGAAAGTGGCTCCTACAGCTTCATCCACTCCTTCACATCACGAGCACTCTCGTCTCTCACCACCAGTGCAGCGTTCCTCATCTGAAAAAAAAAAAATAATATTATTATTATTAAATAATTTATTTCCATCGTCTGGAAATTGAGTTTTAATAAAAAAAATCTTAAACATAGGACATGAAACTTCATTATCAACTACGCTATTTGAATTAACGAAAACGCTAGTTCAATTTGAATACGTCGTAGCTCATCTGTAGGGGCCGCTCGGATTACACGTGGCTAAATATTATTTACAATAGTATAAAATATGGCACTGGTGTGGAAAGAAAACCAACACAAAAGGACTACACTATGTGATTACATAACCTGTTGGTGAATGAAGACCAGGATTACTCCAGCGTGACAAAAGACATTTCAGTAAGCGTTTTAAAATGTAGTTCGGCCTTCCGCTTAGAACTCAAGTTGACAAATATTACAACGGGAGATAGTTCGAATAGAGCATAGAAAGTGGACCGGTCAAAGACGTCACTCAGAAACGAACGAAAATACATAAAGCGGAATCTAAACGAAATAATCAGGGAGAAAAAACTAGTGCATCTATCAGGGCAAGATCTTGGTCGATTAGTGCAAAAGAACTTGGTCGGGCAGCGGAAGTATGCCCGACCCAACAGCAGATATAAGAGAGAAAGCAAATGACAGAGGAAAAATTGAAGTGTTACTAGGAAATGTGCTGTCACTATTGCATAACGGGGATATTCTTCACTCTATAGTGAAAACAATGCGCATTTGATTGTTCGAATCATTGAATCATGGTTGAATTGTTCCTTGAGATGAACAAACCAAAATTTTTTGGAGGAAAACGACCTCCAGTGTGGGCAAACTTTCTCGAAGCAAAAAGGAGAAGGGTCATTGCTTTTTGTAAAAAAATATTGGCCAAAACAGTGCAGGGTAAAGGCAACAACAACTTATGGGATAATCCAGGTCGACATTACGCATTCTGAACGGATAACACTGATAACTGTATTAGGATGACGAAATCCTAGAGTAACAGGCGTACTCTACATCAAAGTGGACAAATCAGCTTTTATTACAATAAGGGTATCTTGATGATGAACATCAACCTGCCTGAAATCAATTGACAATAATGGAAGCCAGATTTCGGGCTGGCAGATTGATACAACTCGTCTATGATTACCTGAAACAAAACGTTTAAGAACCAACGAAATGGCCTAACATAATAGACGATGCATCTTCTGGAGAGAATAAGTAAAACTGGTAGCAGTTAAATAAAAAATATTGTGATTACCATTCAATTGAAATTTAAGTCAGAGCAATTCGAACAATGCGGGACGTAACAAGGTATAACTGCAATTCATTAGCCGTTCGATGGCAGGACTGCTGATTAAGGCATGTGTTTGAGGCAAGATGGTGCAAGCAAGCAACCAATACACCCAGGAGAAATAAATAGATGAACACTCTCTCGTGACTGAATAATCAAGCTAAAAAATCAATTGCTTGGCACCAGATATTTTATGAAGTTCGTAGATGATAACCCACACACAAATAAAAATTAACGCATGAGAGGCTGGTATTATAGAGTGAAGATAGTGGTCAGAAGCGCCTAGGGAAACAATGAAACAATGTAGCTAGAATAGCCAGAGGCAATACAAAAGGGTTCTACCAGCATGTGGAAGAGAGTCGTGTTGTTTGTGAAAAGGATTAGCCATCTAAGAAATCGTGGTCAATATTTTCTGTGTATTTAGATATTTTGGTTATTTATCGCAAGTGTCATTTTACCCCAATAAATCGATGTCCTTAAGAGATTCAAACAAAACGATAAATACTCTACGGTAATTCGAGTGAAAGTTTCAGTAACTTTGTGACATATTTTAATTCTACGGAATTTTTATTATTTGTCAATATACGCTGCCTACAGGGACCTTTCAAGCTTGCTGGGTTTAATGAGGTAAGTTTGAGGAACCTTTTAAGGCACCTGTGCTACAAAATCAAATCTCATATGATTTAATTGCGAATTGCCAACGTTTTTTTTAACTTCTTAACAAAAATATATTTTTTTAAATCTAGTCTGAAGAATTAGAGGAACGACGACTGCTGAGGCATCGCCTGTTGAGATGTTTGCTACGCAAACAACGTGTTGTCAAAAGTTGCAAAAAATTACCGGATGAAATCCTCAACGTCATAAGTCCAACCCTTAATCTCATCGAAGATTGTCGCCAGGGCACGCACATGCTGACACGCACAGGGCATGCACATGGACCCGCGCACGATTCATGTGAACTTTTTGGTTTATATGCATAGAAATAAAAGCCAAATTCCATTTACTGACAACATGTTGAAGTGATTGAAAAGAATCGCTAGTTCAATCGTCAGTAGTAGAAAGAGGATTCAATAAGCCGTTCTAACATTGAGGGCTGTCAGCACACCTTGCCCGCATTTGTGGACTGTTCTGTTACGAACAATTGTACACTTCACGCTCATTAATTCACGTAAAAAAATAACTACAAAAAATACATTTGAATTCACCTTCTTTCATCGTCGTTGTATTTGATCGCATATTGATATTTTCATCCAAGTGATCAAGCATTTTTAACAATACCTGTCTTTTCCCTAGAACTGATGACACATAATATTGACTATTTGAAATTTACAAATATAACCATACAAATTATGTCCATCACATTAATTTATACCTAAGCGATAAGTTATGGTGAGCAGAATGTCTTCGATTCTCTCGCAGTGATTCCATGATTGCATATTATGAGGTTCCGTCGACGAACGTAGGACTCTTTTGTGAGCCGCAGTACCTCTTCTTCCCAACCTTTTCCTTAGTCGAAAACATTGTGAATGTTACGTGTAACATTGAATATTACGTCTTGCTGTTATTTCAATCTCCATCCGTTTAAACCAGAATGTGATTCTATTTCGTTAATCGGTGATAAAATGAAGAGTCAAATAGTTATTTTAATTAATTCCCAATGGGGTGTATAATGCGTATCACGAAGGAAATATCCTACAAAATCCCACCCGATGCAATACTATTACCACTGCAAAACAGAAAAAGAGTGTTGAATGTTCCTACTGTTTTATTGAGTTGAATCTGGTAAGGCTCTTGAGGGATGCT